>CM062293.1:435391934-435576149 GCA_031216915.1 Pictodentalium vernedei
AATGACTAGAAACTCATACTTGGCAGTGGGAGGTCAGGGGATAGCTACCCTTGGTATTGCACTTGTTTATTTAATTATCTGGAGATTACTCAAAACCCAATATGCAATATTAACAGTAAAAATTTTTATTGAAGATATGGTAAATGTTTTGGTGTTTGGAAAATTAACAGGGTTATTCAAATAAGAATTATCCAGTTAAGTGAGCCACACTGTATTATTATATTAAAAGCACAATTTTATTTTAAATAAAATATAAATACATTTGTGGGTTTTTTTTTATCTCCGCCAAACTGTATCCCCAACTCGAAGTTTGATGAGGGATATAGAAATGGATCCTGTTCATCTGTGTGTGCCGCCATCCATCTGTCTTCAAATTTTGTGAATACGATAGCTAGAACAAATATAATCAATTTCATACGGCACTTGTTATAGGCCCGCATTGTGAGAAGATCTCACTCTGATGTGCATTCACTCATTTTCAACAGGGTGGCATGTCCCTTTTTGTTGAAAATTTTGTGTGATCGTGAATGTGATAACTTGAACAAATATAATTAGGTTTTGATAGAACTTGCTTTTGGTTTACACTATTGAAAGATCTTACTTTAAGTCGACATTCAGTCAATTTTATTGTTTTCTGTAGGAATTAACTTATGACCCATTTTGTCGAAAATTTGGTATTTGCCTGATAATGTCTTTGTGAACATGATAACTTGAATAGATATAATATAAGTTATCTACATCAACATGTATTGTATATGGAGATTTAATACCTGGATGTCGACTTTTAAACACCGAGCCACAGGTGAGGTATTTAATTAAATCTCCATATACCATACATGTTGACGGAGATAATTTTTTGTTCTGTTTGAAACACAATAGAAACATGGAGAAAAATTTGTGGATGCATTTCTCACACTCCACAATCAGTTGGACCAAATTCGTGAATAATTGTTTTGTTTTCTCAAATGCAGAAGACAACAGATAGAGTTACATCCCTTGGGTCATTAAGGAAATGAGTAAACAGTGTTTTGTTGACATATCGTCCCCCGAGTTCCAGTGTGTCCTATGTGCCTAATGGCACATAGAACACATTGGAACTGATGGGACAATATTTTCTCTTATTTTATTTTTCTCAAGTTATTTCATTTAATTAGTTGACTATTTAATTTATAACAGCAAAATATGATCGAATTGTCAGAAATCTGATAATATTTGTGACTATTTTCAGTTTTTTGTTCGATTTTTATATCGAGGCGAGCGGAACTGAAACGCTTTCATTTAAACCATATACCCCCGATGTTTCACATGCCCATATACCCTGGTTGTTGCATGCTCTTATATACCTTGGATGTTGGGTGCTCCCTTTGCTATAGCTATTTGTCCAAGCCATTCTGACAAATCAAAAGACAGAATTTATCAGGATATAGGGACAATCAGTATTCATCTGATTTTGTAGAATTTTTTAGCTCAACTTGACAAAGTCAAGCTGAGCTATTGCCATCACTTCTCGTCCGTCGGCGTACGCACGTACGTACGTACGTTAGTACGTTAGTATGTTAGTACGTTAGTACGTACGTCCACAATTTCCTTTGGCACACCTCACAGGTCGCATTTATGATCAGATTACTTTGAAACTTCTTATGCTTGTTTGGGGTGACCTCTAGATGGGAGCTATCGATTTTCTTCAATTTCCGTCAAAAAATGTTGCCGCGGCCAACGTTCTTAGAACTTAGTTTAGTCAAACCACAATATTTCCCTTTGGCACACCTTACAGGGCACATTTATGATTTGATTGCTTTGAAACCTGATACGCTTATTTAGGGTGACCTCTAGATGGGAGCTATCGATTTTCTTCAATTTCCGGCAAAAAATGTTGCCACGGCCAGCGTTCGTAGAACTTAGTTTAGTCAGACCTCAATATTTCCCTTTGGCACACCCTACCGGGTACATTTACGATTAGATTGCTTTGAAACCTGGTATGCTTGTTTGGGGAGACCTCTAGATGGGAGCTGTCGATTTTCTTCATTTTCTGTCAAAAAATGTTGCCGCGGCCAACGTTCTTAGAACTTAGTTTAGTCAAAAGACTCAATATTTCCCTTTGGCACACCCTACAGGGTACATTTATGATCGGATTGCTTTGAAACCTGGCATGCTTGTTTGGGGTGACCTCTAGATGGGAGCTATCGATTTTCTTCAATTTCTGTCAAAAAATGTTGCCGCGGCCAACATTCTTAGAACTTAGTTTAGTCAAACCACAATATTTCCCTTTGGCACACCCTACAGGGCACATTTATGATTGGATTGCTTTGAAACCTTTCATGCTTGTTTGGGGTGACCTCTAGATGGGAGCTATCGATTTTCTTCAATTTCCATCAAAAAATGTTGCCGCAGCCAACATTCTTAGAACTTGGTTTAGTCAGACCACAATATTTCCCTTTGGCTCACCCTACAGGGCTCATTTATGATTAGATTGCTTTGAAACCTGGTATGCTTATTTACGGTGACCTCTAGATGGGAGCTATCGATTTTCTTCCATTTCCGTCAAAAAATGTTGACACGGCCAACGTTCTTAGAATTTAGTCTAGTCAGACCACAATATTTCCCTTTTGTACACCCTACAGGGCACATTTATGATCGGATTGTTTTGAAACCTGGCATGCTTGTTTGGGGAGGCCTCTAGATGGGAGCTATCGAGTTTCTGTCCAAAAATGTTGCCACTGGCAAAAAAACTGACATTGGTCCCAATGATCTTCAATTTTGCCATTTCATTTATAACTTACCAAGTTCAGGTTTGTCAAGTTGAGCTACAGTGTCATTGACACTTTCATCTTCAATTTTCGGCAAAAAATGTTGCCACAGCCAACATTCGTAGAACTTAGTTTAGTGAGACCTCAATATTTCCCTTTGGCACACCCTACAGGGTACATTTATGATCGGATTGCTTTGAAACCTGGCATGCTTGTTTGGGGTGACCTCTAGATGGGAGCTGTCGATTTTCTTCAATTTCTGTCAAAAAATGTTGCCGCGGCCAACGTTCTTAGAACTTAGTTTAGTCAAACCACAATATTTCCCTTTGGCACACCCTACAGGGCACATTTATGATTTGATTGCTTTGAAATGTGGTATGCTTATTTAGGGTGACATCTAGATGGGAGCTATCGATATTTTTATACTGTACCAATGACCCAGACATAGCTGGTGCTAACTCTTAAAATATAGGGCCAAACACAAATTTTGCCCCCCAATCCCCAAAATTTGCATCTAAAACTAAAGAAAACATGTCCTGAAAGGCCCTCCACACTTCGCCCCTACTGCGCATGCGCAGTGTCAAGGACGTTCCGAAATTGGCGCCATTTATCATTCTAAGTTTGGCCCTTCATCAGTTAACATCTGACTGATCTTTGTGCTTTTAAATCTCAGTTTAAATGATGCCAGACACATAAATATTAGTGAAATGGTGATTCTAAGGAGGATAGAAAGGAGGAGAGGAACGGGAGTGTAATAAGACAATCAGACGACCCAGATCCCGTTTTCACATTGAAAGGATATTGATCAATTGTTTTAAGAGGAAGTCTTCCTCTGACCTTATTATCATTCTATATGTGGTCAGTGTACTCGCATTAACTCCTGTTCTGTATCGTATGATTTCGATGACAATATGGGAAGCGTATGTCACGGTATGTTGTTGGGGATTTGGACACTCCGGTCCTTTCCCCGCAGGGTCACTCTACTTTATCAATTTCTATTTCAGACGATCAAGATTAGGGTGATGTATCTGTGATGTCTTCCAACAGTGTGCCTCCGTCGTCACAATTAATGAAGGGCTAGCGGAAAAGTGCTCATGTAATACGCCAATTGCCTAAGAGGACCCTAGTAGGTTCGACGGCCTTTGACGTCCGCTAGCTCGCCCGGTGTAGCGTCCATTCACCGAATGGTTCGGCAGCCGGGTTCGTCCGTTGCGGTCTAGAAGGAATTTTGGGGTGATGCGAGCACTATAAAATTAACTTAATGCACACCCAGTGACGGCGGATCGGAGGGAGAACGGAGGAAGCCTTTTAGTCCGGTTCATAGCTCGTTCCGGTCCATCCGGACGGCAAGTGAGAGAGGCCCCTCTCTCGTTCAACAACATCTGGCCCCAGATGTTGTGGTACAAATGTGTCGCTAGCGGAGCATACGTCCGTCGCTCGGGACGCACCGTTGTATAGGCAGTCCGCTGAGACTGCTAAGGCTTCCTCTTCTCGTCAGCGCACACGACCGCACCTTGGCTGCGTGACCGCCGATATATTACCAGCTTCGCCGATCAAGGATTCTTCGGCGACCAGGTCACACCATCCGGCAGCCAGGGATTCGAGACCGATGGACTCCGGACGTTCGCATAGGAAAAGTATGCGGGAGCCATCTGATGCGGAGCTGCCCTTGGCGAAGCAGCGATAGACTGCGCCTCCGCAGGTCTCGACGCCGGACATTCTTGTGCACATAGCACAGCTTATCGCAGCATCCCAGCAGCCGACAGAAACGGTGTCGGATCGAGAATTATCCGACAGCGCTGGGTCGGTAGCCGGGGACTCGAGGCCTGCAGACTCCGGACGTTCGCATAGGAAGTGTGCGGGAGTCAACGTGCACGGAGCTTCCAGCGGCAATGCATCGTAAGTCCGCTACTGCACAGGCCTCGGGAACGGACGTGCTCTCCTTAATAGCACAGTTTATCGCAGCATCCCAGCATCAACTGAATCTGTCGCATATATTTTATCCGACGATGCTGGGTCGGGACGCTCCGCGGAAGCGGGTACGGACGTCCGAAAGTTTCATCCGGTCCGACGGGATACCGAAAGGGATTCGGAGGATTTCAAGCTTTCCCTTTCGGAACAACATATGCTGCGATGCCGGATAAGAAACTGATAGCGTCGGTGGACTTAGAAATTTTTGGTTCGGTTCAGGGACATCGTCCCTCAGTTCCGACATAGTCCAATAATGTCACACAAACTTTCGAATTATTGAACGACGCTATATATATTATTATTTTATGCTTGCTATCCAAGCATTTCTGGTTTCTTGTTCGAAGAGTTATGGAGATGTCTTTCAAAAGTGTGCCTCTGTCGTCATAGTTAATGAAGAGTTAGCGGCAATAAGTGCTCATGGAATATGTCTATCGCTTACGGAGTGACATTCGCTAGCTCACCCGGTGTAGCGTACATTCATCGAATGGTTCGGCTGCCGGGTTCGTCCGTTGCGGTCTAGGAAGGAGATTTGGGTGATGCGAGCACTTTAATTACTTTAGTACTCACCCAGTGACGGCAGATTGAGGACAGATCGGAGGAAGCCAACAACATAGGGGACCGCATGTTGTGGTTCAGATATTTTACATTCGAAGCATATGTCCGTTGCTCGGGACGCTCCGTTATATTTACAGTCCGAGAGACTGTCTTTAATGCTTCCTCATCCTCACAGCAGGGCACACGACCGCACATTGGCTACGTAACCTCGAGTATCCGATCAGTTTCGGCATTCAGTGATTCCACGGCGAATAGGTCGCGCCATCCGGTAGCCAAGGGACACGAGGCCTATACACTCCGTTCGCTCGCATATTGGAAGTATGCACGGGGTAACGATCTCGGAGCTTCCTGCGGCAATGCATCGTAAGACCGCTTCTCCTCAGGCCTCAGTGACGGACGTGCTATCCGAGTTAGCACAGTTGTTTCGCAGCATCCCAGCAATTGACAGTTTCTCGGTCGAATCAGGAATTATCCGACGGCGCTGGGTCGGTGCGGTCCGCGGTTGCTTCAGCTACGGACGACCGAACGCTTTATAGGGTCCGACAGGATGGCGAAAGGGATTCGAAAGATTTCGAGTTTTCCCTTTAGTAGTATCGGAAGATGCCTTTCATATCTTCTGGCATTTCTTCCAGTGATTATTTTTCGGACTTCATTGCTGCGATCTTGGATAAGAGACTTATAGCGTCATTGGACTCGGATTTTTCGATCGGTACAGGGACATTGTCCCTGACTTACCGACGCAGTCCAATATTGTCATTACAACATGTGTTTTATTTTTCGACGCTATATATTTATATATATATACAAGCCTGCTACTAAGCATGATAGTTTAGTTTCTTGTCCGCGTGGCTCATTTCTGCCATTTTATCATTTTTACAAATAGTGTATTTTGGCAGAGCAGGGCATACCGAGAGTTCATATGCGTCTAGACGGTGTGATTAAAGACTGCATATATTCTTTTTTGCCGTTTATGTCTTTTCCAATTTCAATGTTGGGAACGACATTATGTATAGTAGACTTAACTTAGACGCTTTATTATACGTAATCCGCCTTACTGAGGCGTTATCATTACGTCTTCAAGAAAAGATTTACGGGATATTATTCTCAATGTATTTTCTTTTGAGGGCAGTAGTTTGTTCACGTATAACTCCGCCCTTCAGTGGCTGATTGGAGTTGGTTAGACGTGACGCAGCCCTAGCTACATCCACACGCGTGGATAGTAAGGTTAAGAACTCTCTCAGAGTCGCTTCGTTCTCGGAGGAGCTTCTCTTCGACGGCAACTTTCCGGCAATCCATGAATTGCTCGATTTATACATTCTCTTGTCTATCTAGTGTTACAAGAGATTCAGACTGGGGCAAACATTCGGTGGTTGACTCAGAGAGTGCCGCCGCAGTTGCCGGACCCGAGTGTGGCTGTTATGACGGTTGCCAGTCAAACAGATTGGGATATATACTGATCCCTACGGATTCGAAGTGCCAGGGTCTTTGGGTTCCGCAGTCTTTTAGCTATCAGTTTAACTTCCACGGAATAATGTTTTTTAGGCTTGCTTTATGTCATTGCATGAACATTATTCAGAAACGCATGCCCAAATTCCTGTCCTTTAATTCGACAGTAGTGGCGTATCTCCAGAACCAGGGAGGCACTCTTTCGTTTCCGTTATTCAATTTAATGGAAAGAATCCGTCTGTTGGTTATAGTACACCAAGTTCAGTTTTGGTCCGTCATATTCTGGGTCGTCTGATTGTCTTATTACACTCCCGTTCTCTTACGGGTCGCTTGTTGCTGTCAGAATGGACTCTCAACAAACAAGTATTCAATCAGATTTGCTATCTATGGGAGCGCCCAATGATGTTTTATTTATGACACAGCTTGCTAATCAATTGCAGACGTTTGTGTTGGCTTGTCCAGATCTCTGAGCTAATACTGTTAACGCTCTATTGATCTATAGGACGGAATGATAGGATACGCGTATCCTCCGGCGCTGTTGTTTTAGCAGGTATTGCTAAGATAACAACCACAATACATTTCTGTTGATAGCATCTCTATCTTCACAGAGATCATGAGTAATTTACTCTCTTGTCTACTGTGGATCTTAACGTGAAATCTTCCTCTATGTGAGGATCTTTTTTCACTGGGTAAATCGTGTCATCTTTATCACAACCAGCAAGGTCGCAACCTTCATGTATTCCGTTGTGTGGTCCGTATTGCATTGTAAGCACTGTACTGGACGAGCTTTGGACGCGATTTCTTACTATAGGAGATCCTCTTCTTCGCTATTCTATGCGACTAAAGTGGAGGCTCTTCCGTTGTGGTGTAGGGATCATTATGTTATATTGTTGATCCCTCCATACTACTCATTGCTATTTTTTAGTATACTTGTTTCACAAGATCTACTGCAGCCTGTTATTATTTAGGTTATAGGTTTATGTTACCTCATACCTATGCACTCTACGATAGTTGACAATTGAGTCTTTTGTCTCTTTATCTAAGTCAGTTAGTAACTTTTTGATAAATAGACTTAGAATCTTTAGATTAAATTCCTATACGGATTTTAACTTCGGTTCTTATTTAGCTAAGTAATCATTTGAGCCTCTGGAAACAGTAGTTTTCAAATTCTGACCTTTTAGACAGTAATTCTGTTGGTTTCTCTTTTACTGTAGAGTCAGTGAGTTTCATGCACTATCGATGGATGATTTTCACTTTCATAGTTTCGGAATCAATACTTCCGTTACTATTTAGGTTGGATTGTTGCATAAGAGTTAGGCTCCTATTATCCGGAACCTATTATTTAAAGGTCCTTCCGTCTTCGTATGGGCATAGGCCTTTACTCTTTCCAGGTACAGTTTATGTATTTATAAACAGATATCTGTTTATTACAAGGGCGTAAGCTTCTTCTGTCTTTGATGTCTAGTAGAAGGACGTTACGCTCCATTTTATTGTTAATGGATTCTATTAACTAGCGTACTGCTTATGGTATATCATTGACTTAGCAGTTGTGCTTAAGATTTCGGCTCATGAAGTAAGAGTTCTTCTACTTCTTGGGCTTACTTTAATAGTGTCGCTATTATAGATTTTTGAAGGCCGCTCATTGCGCTCAGCCCTCCACATTCATGAATTTTATCTTAGAAATATCGAGTCAATTTCTTGAGGCCTCTTTTGTTAGGTCTATTATCTACTGCTCAGAATGTCATTCTCTTAGCAGTTGCTACTATAGCTAGGTAGGCTGTCTGTTTCGGCAGTGTCTCCGTTCGGCTGCCCTCTTCGCTCTGGGCTATTTGACCCAGGGCAAGAAAAAGGGGGGGGGGGAGGGTGTTCCCTTGGGTCACCTGTTTTTACTATGAAAACAAGGGGATACCTCCTCCGGAGTTAGTAATTCTGAGCTGTTATTGGGATGGTTGTTTAGTGAGAAGTTTAAGTTTATAAAATTCATTCAAGTCTTAGTTTTTAAAGTATAGCTTTTGAATATTGCATATGTCAACGGACATGATTATGCAATTCTCAGACACTTTTAGGAGTATAAGAGTCTCTATTCTCTAGACTTACTTTATTATTGGCTTACTTTAAAAATTATTAGTCTAAGGATTATATTGGATATTAATAGAGTACATGGATGTATGAAGCTCAATTTTTGGAAGGTGTTGTATCTTTCTAATTTATCATAAATAAGAAAGATACATGTAAGGCCTATTACTTCTTTTCCCTACAGGGGATGACTCTATTTTATTTTATTGAGCGTATTCCATTTTGCTCTATGTCCTTGGCCCTCCAGCCTTTTTACTATTCAGCTATGTCTGGGTCATTGGTACAGTATAAAAATGTTAAAAAATTTATAGTAATTTATATATTTTTTATACTTACCAATGACCCAGACGGGGATGGCCCTCCCAGGAGTTGGGAACTCTTGCCTCCCCGCTGAGTACATAGCGCTTACCAGGCACTGGTTATTAGAATGATAAATGGCGCCAATTTCGGAACGTCCTTGACACTGCGCATGCGCAGTAGGGGCGAAGTGTGGAGGGCCTTTCAGGACATGTTTTCTTTAGTTTTAGATGCAAATTTTGGGGATTGGGGGGCAAAATTTGTGTTTGGCCCTATATTTTAAGAGTTAGCACCAGCTATGTCTGGGTCATTGGTAAGTATAAAAAATATATAAATTACTATAAATTTTTTAACTTTCTTCAATTTCCGGCAAAAAATGTTGCCATGGCCAACGTTCGTAGAACTTAGTTTAGTCAGACCTCCATATTTCCCTTTGGCCCACCCTACAGGGCCCATTTATGATCAGATTGCTTTGAAGCCTGGTATGCTTGTTTGGGGATACCTCTAGATGGGAGCTATCGATTTTCTTCAATTTCTATCAAAACATGTTGCCACGGCCAACATTCTTAGAACTTAGTTTAGTCAGAAGACTCAATATTTCCCATTGGCACACCCTACAGTGTACATTTATGATCGGATTGCTTTGAAACCTGGCATGCTCTGTTTGGGGTGACCTCCAGATGGGAGCTATCGATTTTCTTCAATTTCCGTCAAAAAATGTTGCCGCGGCCAACGTTTTTAGAACTCAGTTTAGTCAGACCACAATATTTCCCTTTGGCACACCCTACAGGGCACATTTATGATTTGATTGCTTTGAAACCTGGTATGCTTATTTAGGGTGACCTCTAGATGGGAGCTATCGATTTTCTTCAATTTCCGTCCAAAAATGTTGCCACGGCCAACGTTCTTAGAATTTAGTCGAGTCAGACCACGATATTTCCCTTTTGTACACCCTACAGGGCACATTTATGGTCGGATTGCTTTGAAACCTGACATACTTGTTTGGGAAGGCCTTTAGATGGGAGCTATCGATTTTCTTCGGTTTCTGTCAAAAAATGTTGCCACTGGCAAAAAAAAATGACATTGGTACCAATGATCTTCAATTTTGTCATTTCATTTATAACTTACCAAGTTCAAGTTTGTCAAGTTGAGCTACAGTGTCATTGACACTTTCATTTTCATGCGCTTTTGATTTACATCTTTTACTGGTGTGTGGATTTAGCCATGATGTAACATACCCTTTTTTAGCTCAACTTGACAAAGTCAAGCTGAGCTATTGCCATCACTTCTCGTCCATCGGCGTACGTACGTACGTACGTACGTACGTTAGTATGTTAGTACGTTAGTACGTACATCCACAATTTCCTTTGGCACACCTCACAGGTCGCATTTATGATCAGATTACTTTGAAACTTCTTATGCTTGTTTGGGGTGACCTCTAGATGGGAGCTATCGATTTTCTTCAATTTCCGTCAAAAAATGTTGCCGCGGCCAACGTTCTTAGAACTTAGTTTAGTCAAACCACAATATTTCCCTTTGGCACACCCTACAGGGCACATTTATGATTTGATTGCTTTGAAACCTGATACACTTATTTAGGGTGACCTCTAGATGGGAGCTATCGATTTTCTTCAATTTCTGGCAAAAAATGTTGCCACGGCCAATGTTCGTAGAACTTAGTTTAGTCAGACCTCAATATTTCCCTTTGGCACTCCCTACAGGGTCCATTTACGATCAGATTTCTTTGAAACCTGGTATGCTTGTTTGGGGAGACCTCTAGATGGGAGCTATCGATTTTCTTCAATTTCTTTCAAAAAATGTTGCCGCGGCCAACGTTCTTAGAACTTAGTTTAGTCAGAAGACTCAATATTTCCCTTTGGCACACCCTACAGGGTACATTTATGATCGGATTGCTTTGAAACCTGGCATGCTTGTTTGGGGTGACGTCTAGATGGGAGCTATCGATTTTCTTCAATTTCTGTCAAAAAATGTTGCCGCGGCCAACGTTCTTAGAACTTAGTTTAGTCAAACCTCATTATTTCCCTTTGGCACACCCTACAGGGCACATTTATGATTTGATTGCTTTGAAACCTGGTATGCTTATTTAGGGTGACATCTAGATGGGAGCTATCGATTTTCTTCAATTTCCATCAAAAAATGTTGCCGTGGCCAACGTTCTTCGAACTTGGTTTAGTCAGAAGACTTGATATTTCCCTTTGGCACACCCTACAGGGCACATTTATGATCGGATTGCTTTGAAACCTTTCATGCTTGTTTGGGGTGACCTCTAGATGGGAGCTATCGATTTTCTTCCATTTCCGTCCAAAAATGTTACCACGGCCAACGTTCTTAGAATTTAGTCTAGTCAGACCACAATATTTCCCTTTTGTACACCCTACAGGGCACATTTATGATCGGATTGCTTTGAAACCTGGCATGCTTGTTTGGGGAGGCCTCTAGATGGGAGCTAGGGGGGGGGGGTATACTGGATTATATCCGTCTGTCCATCCGTTCATGTGTGAGTCTGTCCGAGAATATTCATAACTTAATTTTTTTTTTTTAGTTCAGTTATGCACTCATTGGCCTAGCACTGCAGTGGGGGTTTGAATTGCCTTCAGCAATAGCTCTTGTTTTCATTCCTTTTAAATTTAATTTCCTTTTACCTTGGATTACAGGCTTGGAACTATGTTGGTCTACTAATGCTGAAGTCCTAGGCCCTCCACCTTTTTTACGATTCAGCTAGTCTGAGCCATTGGGTTAGAGTAGAAAAATATTATAAAATTAAAGTAATTTGTATATTTTTTATACTTACTAATGGCCCAGACAGAGATGGCCCTCCCATGAGTGGTCACTCATACCTCCCCACTGAATTATTGTGTAGTACTCTCTCCTACAAAGAATGATGTTGGCGCCAATTCCGGTCACTTCCTGATGGCCGTGCATGTGCAGAGAGTAAATGTATGGAGGGCCAGATAGGACTTTTAATTTGGCCCTTGATAACTTTGAGTTAGCACCAGCTAGTCTGGGCCATTGGTAAGTATAAAAAAATTACAAATTACTTTAAATTTATAATTTCCGGATGATAACCTGACTATGGTTCAACCCACATTCATGAAACTTCATATGTAGGTTGGCCTTTGTGAGAGGAAGAACTCTGTTTATTTTAGGCTCGCTATGTCAAAGGTCAAGTGACCTTGAACATAATAAATCGTAAACAATTGGTTTCCAGATGATAATTTGACAGTGGTTCCACCCACGTTCATGAAACTTCATAGGTAGCTTGGCATTGGTGCAAGAAAGAGCCATATTTATCTTGTAACCACTATGTCTAAGTTCAAGGTCACAGTGACTCTTCACATAATAAATTGTAAACAATTGGTTTCTGGACGATAAATTGATAATGCTTAAACCCACTTAAAAAATTGGTTCTGTCTCAACTCTACATTGGATCTGTGATCCTATCGGCATTTTATTTTTCTCAAGTTGTTTCATTTAATTATTCGACTATTTAATTTATAATGGCAAAACATGATAGAATTGTTGAAAATCTGATGATATTTGTGACTATTTTCAAGTTTTGGGATTCAATTTTTATATTGAGGTGAGAGTGAAAAGATTTTATTTAAATCATATACCCCTGATGTTTCGCGTGCCCATATACCCTGAATGTTGCACACTCTAATATACCTTGGATGTTGGGTGCACTCTTTGCCATGACTATTTGTCCAAGGCATTCTGACCAATCAAAAGACATAATTCATTGAGATATAGGGACAAGGTTTCTTATATTTTGGATAAGGCCCCCACAAAGTAGATCATCTGTTTCTCAGACCATTTTTTGTAAAACTGCTTGTGGGTGGGCAGTTGTTTATTTTACTTTTTATTTTTGTAATTATTTCTTTCCATCAAAAGTTCATATTCTTGACTTGTTTTATGTCTTAGGCCTCATAATCTACAGAATAGCAGGGTTGGTGGTATATTTCGTCCCTTGAGTGTAAGAAGGCTTTGCAGTGCTAAAGCATTGGAAAGCTTTGTTGCACTCAAGGGACAAATTTATTAATTTTATTACCTTGGGTAAAATATCAGACATAAAGCATTTAAATTTTTATTAGCTCAACTTTGGCGAAGCCCAATTTGAGCTTATGCCATGGCCAGTTGTCTGTCGTCCGTCTGGACGTCTGTCCGTCAACAATTCAATACGGCTCAGGCTAGAGGCCGCATTTATGAACCGATCTTTACAAAACTTCTTGGGTACCTTTGTTATGACTGTGGGACGAGAACGAGTGTTTTTGGGTCCGATCCAAAATTCAAGTTGGCCGCCAGCCGTCATTTTGTACCGACGATGCAGAAATCTGTTTTTTGTACAGAACTTCCATATGAAAGTGCTGATTTGAATAATTTTTGTATGAATGTTTAGTACCATGGGATACATCACATATAATACAGGTTTTTTTCTTGTATGTAAATTATGCAAATTAGACTAACTTTGATGTATTTAGTTTTACTTTCAGCACTGTAAGTGCAAATGCCAATACGGCTCGGGCTATAACCGATCTTTACGAAACTTCTTGGGCACCTTTGGTATCACCGTGGGACAAGAACGAGTGTTTTTGGGTGCAGTCCAAAATTCAAGATGGCCGATGGCAGCCATTTTGTACAAAATTAGGTGCAATCAGATTTTTGCACAGAACTTCCATATGAAAGTGCTGACTTGAATAATTTTTTGTGTGAATGTTTACTACCATGGGATACATCACATATAATACAGGTTTTTTTCTCGTGCAGAAATTATGCAAATTAGATGAACTTTGATTTTTTCAGTGCTACTTTCACACAGTAAGTGCACATGTCAATACGGCTCGGGCTAGAGGCTGTATTTATCAACCGTTCTTCACAAAACTTCTTGGGTACCTCTGTGTTATCACCTTGGGATGAGAACGAGTGTTTCTGAGTGCGGTCCAAAATTCAAGATGGCTGCCAGTGGCCATTTCGTACTGTCTAATCAGTTTTTTGTACACAACTTCTATGAACCGATCTTTACGAGACTTCTTGGGGACCTTTGTTATCACCATGTGATGAGAACGAGTGTTTTTGGGTGTGGTCCGAAATTCAAGATGGCCACCAGCAGCCTTTTTGTACCAAAATTAGTGCAATCAGTCTTTTGTACAGAACTTCTGTATGAAAGTTCTAATTTGAATAAATTTTTGTAGGAATGTTTAGTAAAATGGAATACATCACATACAGTACGGGTTTTTTTTCTCGTGCAGAAATTATGCAAATTAGATGAATTTTGATTTATTTAGTGCTACTTATACACTGTAAGTGTACATGTCAATACAGTTCGGGCTAGAGGCTGTATTTATCAACCGATCTTCATGAAACTTCTTGGGTACCTTTGTTATCACCTTGGGATGAGAACGAGTGTTTCTGAGTGCCGTCCAAAATTCAAGATGGCTGCCAGTGGCCATTTTGTACCGAAATTAGGTCCAATCAGTTTTTTGTCACAACTTCTATACAGCTTGTATTTATGAACTGATCTTCACGAAACTTCTTGGGTCCCTTTGTTTTCACCTTGGGACAGGAATGAGTGTGTTTTGGGGTGCCTTTGTTATCACTGTGCTATGAGAACAAATATTTTGGGGTTCAGTCAGACCCACTCTGGGACTCAAAGATTTCTTTTCTAGTTTAGCATCTAACTGTCACCCCACCTTTACAATACTTTACCTATACATTTGTTACAGGCTATGGCCAGTATTTAAGTACAGACCGTTACAATACTTTATATGTACATTTGTTATCAGGTCATTACCTAGATGTTTGTCATTGCTGTGTCACATACTATACATGTACATGTCTTGACAAGTTGAGCTACAGTATCATTGACACTTTCATGTTGAAAATTTTACCTTTGTCTGATAATTATTTTGTGAATACAATAACTTTAACAGATATAATCAGTATACATCCAGTTTTGTCGAAACCTTTTTCATGCACATTCAGTCAACTTCTCTTTGTTGGGTGGGGATTTTACCACCTTGTGGCTATTTGTCTGAAAATGACTTTGTGATGAAAATGACTTTGTGAACATAATAACTTGAACAAAGGGAATCAGATTTTAATAAAATAATAGATCGGCAGAGGTATAGAAATGAGTCCCATCCATTCCCTCATCTGTGCATGCATTCCACCATCCAGCCATCCATTTGCAATTTTGTGAACATTTAACCCTTTACCCAACGAATTGGCCGCATCCACCCGCGTAATATGCAAATTCAGCAGTTAAAAAAACTTTTTTTTTCAAAAAATTTTAACAGAACCATATGATGTGACCCCTTATTGGAACGAGCTCATTCCAACGAGGGGTCACATGATATGGTTTTGTTGAAATTTGTTGAAAAATTTGAAGAAATGATATTTAAAATAATAAATTTTGAATTTGTCTATGTTGGGTAAAGGGTTAACTTGAACAAATATAATAATATTTTATTACAATTTGGTATAATATAAATTATAGGAAGATCACACTCTGATTGGATGTTCTCCCAATTTTGTTAATTATTAGCTCACCTACATCTGTAAGATGTGGTGAGCTATTGTGATAACCTCGGGCGTCAGCGTCAACGTGCGGAGTGTCCAATATTGTAAGATTTAATGTTAAGGTGAATTTCTCAAGCATCAGTGGGCTCAGGCCTTTGATATTGCATATGTAGGTTGTAGGGGACTATTAGAACAGTATTTAACCCTGAAACTACGACTTTTTTCCAAATTTCAGCTAAAATTTTCTGCCAAAAGTTGTTGTAAGAATTTGCGTTTAGGTGTTGTAAGAATTTGTGTTAAAGTCAGCTTTTGTGCAGATTGTGCTGGTTTAACTTCTCACTACTGTTGATTTTCATATTTCAATAACAACTGTAGGTATTAACCCTACTGTATGCAGAAATTTAACGAAAATTTTCTTTTTTTTCAGTCAAAATTTTCAGGTTTTTCTCGGACTTAGTAAATTTTAAGTTGTAAAACTTTGTAAACTTTGTGTTTAGGTGAGTTGTGTTTCTATGTGTCTTTCCAAGCGATTAATATTCTACACTTGGGTTACTGAACTCCATTGCAGTAATATTTAACCCTCATTACATGCATATTTGAGGAATTTGAGGCTGATTTTCTGCCAAAACTTGTTGTAAGAATTGGCGTTTAGGTGTTGTAAGAATTTGCGTTAAAGTCAGCTTTTGTGCAGATTGTGGTTCTTTAACTTCTCATTACTCTTGATTTTCATATTTCAATAACAACTGTAGGTATTAACCCGACTGTATGCAGAAATTTAACGGAAATTTTCTTTTTTTTCAGTCAAAATTTCCATGTTTTTCTCGGACTTAGTAAATTTTAAGTTCTAAAAGTTTGTGTTAAGGTGAGGTGTTAAGGTGAGTTCTCAGAGATCAGTGGGCTCAGGCCTTTGATATTGCATATGTAGGTTGTAGGGGACTATCAGAACAGTATTTAACCCTGATACTATGACCTTTTTCCAAATTTCACCTAAAATTTTCTGCCAAAAGTTGTTGTAAGAATTTGCGTTTAGGTGTTGTAAGAATTTGCGTTAAAGTCAGCTTTTGTGCAGATTGTGCTGCTTTAACTTCTCATTACTGTTGATTTTCATATTTCAATAACAACTGTAGGTATTAACCCTACTGTATGCAGAAATTTAATGGAAATTTTCTTTTTTTTCAGTCAAAATTTTCATGTTTTTCTCGGATTTTTAGTTGTAAAGCTTTGTAAACTTTGTGTTTAGGTGAGTTGTGTTTCTATGTGTCTTTCCAGGCGATTAATATTCTGCACTTGGGTTACTGAACTCCATTGCAGTAATATTTAACCCTCATTACATGCATATTTAAGGAATTTGAGGCTGATTTTCTGCCAAAACTTGTTGTAAGAATTGGCGTTTAGGTGTTATAAGAATTTGCGTTAAAGTCAGCTTTTGAGCAGATTGTGGTGCTTTCACCTCTCATTACTGTTTATTTTCTCATTTCAATAACAACTGTAGGTATTAACCCTACTGTATGCAGAAATTTAACTGATTTCTTTTCTTTTTTTCAGTCACAATGTTCACGTTTTTGTCTTGACTTACTCAATTTTAAGTTCTAAAAGTTTGTGTTAAGATGAGGTGTTAAGGTGAGTTCTGTTTCTATGTGTCTTTCCAGGCAATTGATATTGTACGCATGGGTTACTGAACTACATTGCGGTAACGTTGTGCCCTTATTACATGCATATTTGAGGAATTTGACGGGGATTTTTGAGACTTATATTCACTTTCTTTAAAAAAAATTTTTTTTAACTTTTTTTTTTTATTATTTAATACTTTTTCATACTTGTTACAAGTAACATTAAGGCTTATTTTAGTTGTTGATGTGATGTATTTTTGTTGGGACTTATAGTCACTTTCTTGAACGAATGTTTTTCCGCAACTCCTCTTTAACCAATGAATGTACTTCAATTAAATTTTCAGTGATTTATGAAAGCCTTTCCTAATTCTTATTTATGATTTAATATCTGGCCTCACGATTCATATTCTTAATCATAAACATTTCTAAAAGATGTATCCAATGATTCTATGTTGAATTGATATATAATAAATGCAGAAATATAGACTTTCCAAAGCCATCACATAAACCACATTAATCATTTGATGCCTAGTTAATGATTTATATTAACTAAATATTAGGCATGTTACATTGGAACGACATTATCAAGCGCGAATTTAGGTGAGCGCTGGGATGTAACATCCCTCTTGTTGTAGGAGTTATGTTCCTTTTTGATGAAAATTGGATGTTTGTTATAATAATGACTATCTGAACATGATCAGTTGAACAAATCAGTATTCACCCAATTTTGTCAATTTTTCTTTTCTTAACCCTTTACCCAATGAATCGCCCGCATCTGCCTGCGTAATATGCAAATTCAGCAGCTGAAAAAATATTATTTTTCGAAACATTTCAACAAAACCATATCATGTGACCCCTCTTTGGAACGAGCTCGTCGAGCTCGTTCCACAGAGGGGTCACATGATATGGTTTTGTTGAAATGTTTTGAAAAAATTTAAAAAATTATATTTAAAATAATAAATTTTGATCTCGTCGGCGTTGGGTAAAGGGTTAAACATCTCGATCCACTTCTTTCTCTGCGCAGTGGGAATTTTGCCATCATGTGGCATATACTTGTTTATTTTGGGCTTATTTAGGTTTTTTCATTATAAATCTTGTTCATCAGTTTCCATTCCATTATTTATTTCAGGCCCAAGAGAAAGATCTTGCAGGGAAATTTTTCAGTAAAATGGCTATGCCTCTAGCCATATCTGCAATCAACTTGATTCTTCCATTTACATTCTCCTTTATAGGTTCTGTAGAACGTTATAAAAATCCAAGAACAGAACTCTATATTGGAATGGTCAGGTAAAACCTATACATTTTTTGAAAAGTTATTTTTTCTGAATTTTTTTCTGTGAAAATCTATGTGATCTTAGTGAATTAGGTCATTAAAAAAAAATATTCTTGTTTCTCAGACACTTCCCTCAGGGAATCGATTCGCACAAATGATTCTCGCAAGGGAACAAATGAGAATCAACTTAGATTCACGCAAAATGTTCATTTGATTCAGCAGATTCTAAAGGTGGCTTTAACAAGCCAAGAGAATGCTCTGTCTTTGCCCCCTCATAATAAGGTAAAAAAAACTACACTTAGCAGTGGTGTATAGTGAAGTCTTGGCTGCCTATATAGGCAGCCAAGACTTCACTAGACACCACTGCCACGATGCTGTAATTTCCATCAGCCAGACCACCAAAAGCCTGTATGTTGGACCATGTGTTCTACATGTACATGTGTGAGAAACATCGACAAAATGGAAACTGGGCCTATAAAGGGAAACCTCTCTGAAAAATGTTGGAACATGTGTTCTACATGTACATGTGTGAGAAACATCGACAAAATGGAAACTGGGCCTATAAAGGGAAACCTCTCTGAAAAAAACTATGACGTTTGCCTTTTACTATGGCATATGTAAATGTTGCACTCACATAACAGTACTCTCAAATTCAAAATATTTAAGAACTGAAAATTGATTCTCGCAACAGGAGCTCACGAGAATCGAAACTGATTCTCATGAATCGAGACAAATCTTAAGGCCTGTCCCTCATTTTATAAAACCTGCCTCATCACCCTTTTTTCCACCTGGAAATCTCTTCTATGACACTATTTTGCACTTGTATGACAAATATTTAACCATCAATACCTTGTTTCACTGAGCTCACAGGGCTCTGTCAAACGATATAGTTGGTTAAATTTTCAACTTCATTATGGGGAATTTTCACTGCTGAAAATGTTGGTTTGCCACATAATAGAGTAACTAGTTAAATTTCTCATTCCAACTATTTTCTGAACTGTTTTGTAAATAAACAAAAAAAAGCCTCCTTAAGGGTTCACAAAACAGACAAGAAAATTAGTCATTTCTTTCAAGAAAATGAAGTCTTCAACTGCTGTCAAGCCTCAACAAGGTCTTTTAAGTAGAGCATGTAGGAAAATATGAAAATTCATACAGCTTCAGTATTCAATGCTGGTTTTGGTTAGGTTTTTAGCTCAACTTGATGTTTAGTGAGACCTCAATATTTCCCTTTGGCACACCCTACAGGCCACATTTGTGATTGAATCACTTTGAAACTTGGTATGCTTGTACGAGGTGACCTCTAGATAGGAGCTATTTATATTTTTATACGACAACCAATGGCCCAGACTAGCAGGTGCTAGGGTGCAAATTAATCAAGGGCCAAACTCAAATTTTGCCCCCCCCCCCCCCCCCCATCCCCAAAATTTACATGCAAAACCGAAAAAATCAAGTCCTTGATGGTCCTCTGTACTTTTTAGATCTGCGCATGCACAGTATCCAGGAAGGTACCGAAATTGACGCAAACCATCATTCTTTGTTTGCCCCTAAAGTCAGCAACCATGAACTGACATCTGTGCTTTTAAATCTCCTTTTTTGAGGATGCCAGACACAAATCAATGGTAAAATTGGTGGATCCAAGGATATAAGTGGATGATGGAAGTGAACAATGGTGGTTAGAAACGATCAGGGCTGTAACTTTATAATAATTATAAAAATTATTTCATGTTTCCCTATTTTGGGACTTGCACCTGACATCATTCTTGCTAATAATGATTTATCCACTGTTTGTTGAGTGTTACTTCCCTATCCCTCCTTGAAGCCCTCCTGTCAAACTCCCAAGCTTTTTGGCATATTTTTAATGAATTTTTTTATTAAATTTTTAGGGAGTTTAACATGTTTAACAGAATGTTTCATCCTCACCCTAGGGGTGTTAGGTCGTTTTGGGTCATGCATCTTCTCTCCAATGTATCGTTTTTTCTTGCTTTACATCTGGTAGCTTTAAAATCTGTTACTGACTTTGGGCCTTTATTCTGTTCCTTGACCTTGTTTACATTGGCAACATCTTTAAATATACATAGTATTTAGTTATTATTACTGTAGGATTGTTGTAAGATACATTAATTAATATTCCGGTAGTGTAGCAAAAAGAATTTGGATTTTGTCCACACTTAGGCTCTATTGGGATGCCCTTGGGCTCTTCATGTTCCCTTTGGGAACTCAGGCTTTTGTCAAAATTTTTTCGAAAAACTTTTTGAATTTAATTTTTGAATTTCGATTTTGATTTCTATTTATTATGTATCTTTATTATATATTTATTGTGGAGTTTATGGGAGTAAGATCGACTTAATTTTGACGAATCATGAAAGCTTATTGCTCAAATGCATGGCGAGGAAGTCTTTCTCAGATTTAATGCTTGTTGCCTTACCTGTAGTGGATGTACTCCTACAGAGTCTTCTCCTACATGTGTCAATTGGGATGACAAACATTGGAAACGGGTGTCACGGTACGTCGTTGGTGGTGAGATGCCTATGCCAGTGCTCTCACCATAAGGAATTCAAGTTTTGCAGTTTCTTTTTCAGAGGAACAAGAACATGGTGATAAGCAAAAGTATGCTACCATCGTCGCGCTCTGATGAGCAAGCAGAGCTAGCTGCTAAGGTGCTCTTGAATATTAGGCAAGGAATAAGGCCATTGGGCAGCGTTCTTAATTCCTTGCAGGCAGCTAGTTCGACCGGTGAAGTGTTACTCTGTCCGTGGGAGCTGTAACACTGGGTATGTCCATTGCAGTCGAAGGAAGCTTAGTGGGTAGAGCAAGCACCTTAAAAACAAAAGCTCACCCAGCGACGATGGAACTAGGGAGGAAGTCAGAAAGTTTCGTGTCAGGAGGCTCGGCGAGGTCTGAAAAGGCCACGCGCCAGAGAGGTCCTTCTCTAACCCAGCAACATCTGGGGCCAGATGTTGTTATGAGAAACTTGCACGGGCCGGAGCATACGTCCACACCTGCCGCTCGGGATGCTCCGTCTAGACTGCAGACGGCCTCAGCTACAGTCACGGCTTCCTCTGCTACGATTACTTAGCAGACACGACTGCATCCTAGCTACCCAACTTCAGATATCCAACCTGCTATGCAAAGACGGAGCCAGTCTTGGCCTGTGAAGTCGGACCATCCGGTAGCTAGGGAACCGAGGCTTCCATCATCAGCACGTACAGAGAAGATATTTATCTCCGGAACACCGTCCCAGGAGCAGCAAGTGGCTAAGAAACAGAAAACTGCTGCTCCTCAAGCCTCGGTGACGGACTTGCTGTCGCAGATTGCGCAGCTGATCGCAGCATCCCAGCAAGTGAAGGAGCAGCCTCCCTCTGACTTCGGAAGTGAGCTGTCAGATGGCGCTGGGTCGGTCCAGTCATCTGTTCATGCAGATGCAGTGGACCGGGATTCACAACTGATTCAGTCAGATGGTGAAAGGGATAAGGAAGAGGATTACCTTTCCCTTTTGGAACAACATATGATTGTGATGGACTTTATCCATCAATACTATCCTGAATTTGTTCTGCCGAATCAGCAAGCTGTGACAACAAGGGAGAAACCACTGGCGTCTTTAGATGCAGACTTTATTGAGAGGAAGGAAGAAGTTCTTTCTTTCCCGGTTCAGTCTAGACAGGTGTTGCATGTAGATGACGCCATATTTAACCTCTCTAGTGTGAGGAAAAATCATGGCTTCTTATCAACATCTTCCATAAATATACCATTCCTTGGACCACGTTCATTTAAAATGGTTGGAGAAGATGTTCAGAGAGCTCCTCTGCATTTAGATGAGCAGGCTGGGGATTTAGACATACCTTTACCTGCTTCAATCACCATTCGCTCAGATGTAATGGAAAATGCAATTTCATTGAATAGAGCGAATTTGAAAGCAATGTCCTATGCAGATCACCTTACCAGAGCTATGGCACAATGTCTCAACGGGAAGGAATTTGCGGGCATGTGCACCTCAGTTCTTTCCAGGGCAGTCATTATACCATGTATAACTCCGCCCTGACAGTGGCAAATCTGGAATTAATTAGACGTGATGCTGCCCTTGTGTCGTCATCACTTATAGATGTCATGGTGAAAAGCTCTCTCCTCGTTGCTCCGGTCTCCGGACATACCATCTTTGACGACAAGCTAGTCTATGAACAGGCTACTAAGAAAGCTTCCAGTGCTCTGCCTTTGAAGACGGCTTCTGAACAAACCACTTCAGCAGACCGAGGTAAGCGAGGACGTTCCAAATCAAAATCATCAAAAGGGGACTCCTCACGAGCGTTCAAGAAACCCTCATATAATTACTCCGGATTTCGTCAATACAGCGACTCAGGAAAGAGGCGTAAGTCTGATCGAGACTATCGTTCAGATGCCCCTAAGCCGACGGGCCAGGATCTTATTATGTAATACTCAATTACATTGTTGGTGTTATGTCTTTCTCTTCTCTCATAAAAGAGAAAGACATATATAGTTCCTATATTCTCTTATTCTCCTGTGAGATCTATTCTTTACTGAAGTAATTGAGAGATTGGATTTTCCTTTAAGTCCTAGGCCCTCCAGCCTTTTTATGATTCAGCTAGTCTGGGGCTTGTTGGTTGTCGAATAGAAATATGATAAATTTCAAGTAATTTGCATATTTTTTATACTTACCAATGGCCCAGTTGGGTATGTCCCTCCCATGAGTGGGCACTCATACCTCCCCGCTGTTTATAACATTTAACAGGCAATCTTTAGAAAGAATAATGGTTGGCACCAATTTTGGTACGTTCCTGGATATTGCACATGCACAGATCTAAAAAGTATGGAGGACCATCTAGGACATAATTTTTTTGGTTTTGAAAGAAAATTTTGGGGATGGGGGGCAAAATTTGTGTTTGGCCCTGGATTAATTTGAGTTAGCACCAACTAGTCTGGGCCATTGGTAAGTATAAAAAAATATACAAATTACTTAAAATTTATCATTTTCTTCCTTGTCCATCAAAAAATGTTGCCATTGGCAACAAAGACCTTTGATGAACTTATTACAGCTATGCATCAATATTCCCCTTTGGCACCCTGCAGGGCACATTTATGATCGGATCACTTTGAAACTTGGTATGCTTGTTTGAGGTGACCTCTAGATAGGAACTATTGATTTTCTTCCTTGTCTGTCAAAAAATGTTGCCGTTGGCAATTGTCTTTCATGAACTTAGTGCAGTTATGCATCAATATTTCCCTTTGACACACCCTGCAGGGCACATTTATGATTGGATCACTTGGAAACTTGGAGTACTTGTGTGGGGTGACATCTTTTTGGGAGCTATCAATTTTTTCTGTTTCTGTCGAAAAATGTTGCTGCTGGCAACAACCTTTAAATGTAGTTTAGTCAGACCTCAATATTTCTCTTTGCCACACGCTTCAGGGCTCAATTTTGATCGGATCACTTTGAAACTTGGTATGTGTGTTTGGGGTGACCTATAGATGTGAGCTATTGTTTTATGTCGTGTGGCATATAGTGATTGAAGTGTGCGTGTGTCCATCCGTTTGTCTGTGTGTGTGTCCAAGCCAATACCTCGACAAAATGGTTAGGGCCACAGTCATCAAACTTCACACAATTATAAAGGACCATGGGAGGCTGTGTCACACATCATAGCCGGGTTCGTACCTTCATGGTCAAGGTCACATTTCAAGGTCACACTAAAAATTGATCAATATTCGTGTCTCAGCCATAACTCAGAAACGAATCATAGTACAATTGTTAAACTTTTTATAAATGTTAAGGGCAGTCAGAAGGCGTGTCGCGTACAATTACGATTACATCGTTTGGTTTTTATAGTAACACAGCATCATTTCCTCAGATGATACCATGAGCACACAAAATTTGCAAAAACCTCATGAGGATTGGACAACATTGAGTATTCACTGATGATGTGTTAACCCTTTACCTAACTTGAAAAGCAGACCACACTTGCCAAAACAATTCTTGAATAACTAATTTTTAGTCGAGTTTTGACAAAGTCAATCTCGACTAATAGTTTGATGAAGCGGCGGGCGGGCGTAAACAATTGGTTTCTGGGCAATAACTTTAGTTCTATTTGTCACACTTTCACCAAATTTACACCACCGGTTACTCCATAGGAAAGGAAGACAACTATTGATTTGGGGTCTGAAGCCTCTAGGTCAAGGTCACTTACTGTAAATAAAATTTTTTCCAACAAATTAGTTTCCGGGCAATAACTTTAGTTCTGTTTGTCGTACCTTCAATTTATACCAGAGGTTACTCCATAGGAAAGAAAGACACCTATTGATTTTGGGGTCTGATGCCCCGAGGTCAAGGTCACTGTTACTATAAATAGAATTTTTTTCAACTAATTGGTTTCCGGGCATTAACTTTAGTTCTATTTGTCGCACCTTCACCAAATTTACAACAGAGTTTACTCCATAGGAAAGGAAGGCACCTATTGATTTTGATGTCTGTTGCCCCGAGGTCAAGGTCAATGTTACTATAAATAGATTTTTTTTCAACAAATTGGTTTCCGGGCAATAACTTTAGTTCTATTTGTTGTACCTTCACCAAATTTACATCAGAGGTTACTACATAGGAAAGGAAGACACCTATTGATTTTGGGGTCTGAAGCATCAAGGTCAAGGTCACTGTTACTATAAATAGATTTTTTTTCAACAAATTGGTTTCCGGGTAATAACTTTAGTTCTATTTGTCACACCATTCACTAAATTTACACCAGAGGTTACTCCATAGGAAAGGAAGACACCTATTTATTTTGGGGTCTGATGCCCCAAGGTCAAGGTCACTGTTACTATAAATAGAATTTTTTTTTCAACAAATTGGTTTCCAGGCAATACCTTTAGTTCTATTTGTCGCACCTTCACCAAATTTACACCAGAGGTTACTCCATAGGAAAGGAAGATGTCTGTTGACTTTGTTGGGGTTTGATGCCCCAAGGTCACTGTTACTATAAATAGAATAATTTTTTTCAACAAATTGGTTTCTGTGGGCAATAACTTTAGTTCTATTTGTCACTCCTTCACGAGCTTTACACCAGAGGTTACTCCATAGGACAGGAAGACACCTATTGATTTTGGGGTCTGATGCCCCAATGTCAAGGTCATTGTTACTATAAATAGAATTTTCGACAAATTGGTTTCCAGGCAATAACTTTAGCTCTATTTGTCACACCTTCACTGAATTTACACCAAAGGTTACTCCAGAGGAAAGGAGACACCTATTGATTTTGGGGTATGTTGCCCCACGACCAAGGTCACTGTTACTATAAACAGATTTTTTTTCGACAAATTGGTTTCGAGGCAATAACTTCACCTCTATTTGCCACTCCTTCACCAAATTTACACCACAGGTTACTCCAGAGATAAGGAAGACACCTATTCATTTTGGGGTCAAATGCCTGAAGGTCAAGGTCTCTGTTACTATAAATTGATTTGTTTTTGACTAATTGGTTTCCAGGCAATAACTTAGTTTTATTTCTCAAACCTTCACTAAATTTACACTCCTGATTACTCTGTAAGAAAGCAAGCCACATATTGATTTTGGGGTCTGTTGCCCAGAGGTCAAGCACTAGGTACATGTTCTGGTACAGAGTGAGAATAGGGAAATGGTAGGAACTGCCTGAAGTAAAAAATTTTAAGAGTGGGGGCATGAAAACTGTAGTTATCACTGTTGGCAAAAGTTGCTGTTGCGACAAATAACTTGCTTTTCTGACTTTTCACGAAATTTAATGTCAAAACTCGACTTGTGGATCTGTGATCCTCTTGCCGGATTTCTTTCATTTTTTGTCTCAAAAACATAGGTCGAGGGGTCATAACCTATGTTTTTGAGACAAAAAATGAAAAAATAATGAAAATTAATTGGCGATTTTTGAGAATAGCGCTGGCCTGTTTTGGCCGTTATGTTGGGTGAAGGGTTAATTAAAAATACTGAAACAAACCACTCCACTCAGTAAGATCATTTGCAAAGCTTAATATTGAATGAAAAACTGCAGCCTCTAATTTAATCATTTACTTAGATGTTATTGCGTTTTGTACCATGATTATCTATTCTACTATATATGACAAGCCTATGACATAACTTTTACCTTTACACACCAACTGTGGTGAACACGACAGCAATGGGATTTCAAAAGTTAAACTTTACTCCTACAGTGGAACAACATCCAAGTTGACCTTTGGTGACATCAACCTGAATGCGAACTTTTCTAAATTTATCGCACGTTGCCTCGCGAAGATTGAAATGAAAGTGGCAATTATTTATTACGTTTTTAAATTTGTTTATCCCAAAAGATGCCAAAAATTAACAAACATGCATTGTTTCATGTTAATAAAGCATCCATAACTCGAAATAGTATGTTATTATGTTATTAAAATGAAAAAGGCCCTGTTTCTTTTTCCATTTCGTTTCGGATATAAAATTGACAGCAGAAGTACCGCCCACCAATGCTCATGTAAACAGAAACATATTCGCACATTTGTACATTTGCTGCTCAGTAAAATCAAGAAAAAATAATAGCTACTCTTAATAATCAGACAATCATGGTATAAATAAAATATACCCAAAGTAGATTGGTGTACCAGTTGTTCACCACTCGTGGTGAAGCAGTGTTAACTGCACGCCAAAGAACATTTTGTACACCAAGCTACTACAGGCATTTTCTATATGTTTTATTTCCAGTTTATGTTGCATTAAACACACTCAACTCAGTTTGTTTATTCTCAAAAACATTCAAGCATCGAACCATGTAACTGTGTATTCTTTTTAAACCTGAATGTGTAAAAAATATGAAGGTTACTCTGACATTGAATAACAAATGTTGAATTACAAATGGTTCCATGGAAAGTAAACATTTCAACTTTCTGAAACAATCCAAACTATTCTCAGGAATGAAGTAAAAAAATGTCCTGAGAAACTAGGAAGAAATAAGAACTTTTTCTAATAGCATTATGAACCTGCTTTTATGTATTTCTCCAAAGTATATTGTGAGAAAATTGTTGATAGAATTTTGTTGTTGTTGTAAAAATATCACCTCCACCCCCTTCCACACAAAGACTATGTTACAAGTGTTGAATAACTCAACACTGAAGTAGATAACTAATTCAGATTGTTGGTGGTAAGTAAGACATATTAATAATAAAAAGGTGGAAGGTTTTCTTAAAATGCTGAGTATAGCTACCAAATTTCATTTGATTACTCTCATATTCTTTCAGAACAATGTTCTTGAAAGCAGGTACTCTGGGAGTGTTGGTATATTTTTGGTACCATGATGCACCTAAAAAACACCAGGTATGTATCTTAATTTATGAAATGAATTATAACATATTGGAAATGATCAAACATTGAAGATGATGCATATGTACAAAGTAGATTTTTTGTTGGCGGGCTGTTTTGTAATTTATTTTTTATTTTTGCAATTATTTCTTTGCCATCAAACGTTTATGTTCTTGGATTGTTTTATGTTTTAGGCCTCCTAATCTACAGAATAGCATGGGTGGTGTATTTCGTCCCTGGAGTGCAAGAAGGCTTTGCAATGCTAAAGCATTGCAAAGCCTTGTTGCACACAAGGGCACATTTATCAATTTTATTAACTTGGGTAAAATATCGGAGATAAACCGTTTAATTTTTATGTTTTTAAGTTTGTAGTGATTATAAAAAGAGAGCATGTGGCAGCCAAAAGGACCATGCGGGAGGGCCTGAGAAACAGATTTTTTAATTCTATAGGCCTAAAGATTGGCCACTGTCCTGGAAAGTACTTCAATATTCCTTTGAAAAGTCCTGGTCAATTTTTTTCTTCTTGTCCATTACAAACAGGGAATGAGTAATAGTCACCAGGAATTTTTTAATATTTTTATGGGTAAGAGAAACTTAAAAATGTGTTATTACAGAAAGAATAGGTAAATATGAGACTTTCTCACACATAGTAGTGTTATTATACAGAGATTCAAAGAATAAATAATCCTGTTAGTTTAAGCCCCGTAAAGCATTGCTTGTTTACTGTTGTAAGAAAGCTCTGTTTTACTGGTAAAATAGTACCTAGTCGCCAATGCTTTGGTGTGGAAATCCTGTAAAATGGGTATAAACAATTGGCTGAACTTGACTTTATATCCATGTTGTGGTCATGATTAACCATTGTGCAGAAATATCTGACCTTAAACACCAATAAAAAAAGTAAATAAATTGTATGAGATTATAAAGATTTGAAAAAGGGTGTACATTACTACTGAATTTAATTTTTCAGTGTTGGGAAACATTTATGGGTGAAGAAATCTATAGACTTGTAATGTTGGATTTCCTGTTTATTGTGTTTGCAACATTATTTATAGAATTTTTCAGAAGGTAAGTTTATTCATGACAGTGGATGAGTTCAGTTAGTGTTTTGGAATAAAGATTTAGTTATGTCTTTTTATTACTTTCCAAAGTGTTATTTACTGAGATTTGCGGGTTTGATTATAATCGATAACTTCACAAGTGAATTATGCAATCAACAATTGTGTCATGTATCTGTGTGCGCAAACGAAGATGCTTTTCCGTGGGTGTCATGGGGACTTCATTGCTTTTTTTTTGCTTTTTTTTTAACCCTTTACCTAACATGAAAAGCAGACGACACTTGCAAAACAAATTCTTGACTATTATTTTGATTTTTTGTCTCAAAAACATAGGTTATGACCCCTCATTGGAACGAGCTCAATGAGCTCGTTCCAATGAGGGGTCATAACCTATGTTTTAGCGACAAAAAATGAAAAAATAATGAAAATTAATTGGCAATTTTTCAGAATAGCGCTGGCCGGTTTTGGTCGTCACTTTAGGTAAAGGGTTAAATAATATAATTAACGTTAACAATGAAAAGTAATAAACAGAGTAATCGCTTGACTGGACTGGTTACGTGAAATAATTCATTCGATGCGTGGGACTATATTGTAAAACACTCGTGCGCATTTGCGCACTCATGTTTGTATAATGTCCCTCACCTCTCATGAATTATTTCACGTAACCAGTCCAGTCAAGCGAATACTC
Source organism: Pictodentalium vernedei (assembly GCA_031216915.1). Classification (NCBI taxonomy): domain Eukaryota; kingdom Metazoa; phylum Mollusca; class Scaphopoda; order Dentaliida; family Dentaliidae; genus Pictodentalium; species Pictodentalium vernedei. Next base: position 435,421,488 of record CM062293.1, read on the forward strand.
TCTATTTTTTTATAACTAGAAACATTTTTACAATGGAGAAAATTTTGAATGTGAATATTTTATTTTTTTAACCCTTAACCCTTAAAGACCTATTTCTGACATTTATGACCTCAGAACAGGTGCCCTTAACATACCATCATGAGTAGGCCCTGCTGACACTAAACAAATTACTAGGCAGTGTTTTTTAGTGAAGTCTTGGCTGACTGTTAAGGCAGCCAAGGCTTGACTAGAAATCTCTGTTAAGCCACAGGACATGTACAGACTGTGGTCAGGTGTGAATTCAGGTCAATTGCCCAGGCCCTCAAGGCTGTGAGTTCAAAAAGAACTGGCTGTTTAACTAGCCCAAACTTTATCGAGATGTAAGTGTTAAAAATGTCAAATGAAAAATTAAGTTTTCTTGGTTTCCCAACCGATCATATTTTTTACCACCAGTCTGAAGTCTTTATTCCCCTGAAAATTTTGAGAGGAATATAACTATGGCACTGTCTATTTATCTGTAGATGAGAGTTCCTATTCAAATGAAGTCCTTGAATTTAGGTTATTCCTTGAAAAGTGTTTGCATTTATTTCTATCCTTGAAAAGTGCCTGATTTTCCACCACGTCCCTTGAAAACTACTTGAATTCAGTTGAACTATAACCTTTGAGACAAGAAGTCTCATGATAATCTCTGATCCACATGTACATTTTGTCAAAATCAGTCAGGAGAATAGATCTCTATCAGGCCTAGAAATAACAAGCAAATGATTGTATAGGTTATGTGAGGGGCTACATTATTCGTAACAATCACAATCGAAATGCAGGTTACAACAAAGTAATAATACAACCTAAATTTATTAAATTGCTAATCTCGCGTGCTTTGCCAGAAAAGCATGATGATGATCTTTCAGGACTGTCTCGACTCAAAGGTTGAGCATTGCATCCACAGTATGAATAGAATAACATAAATTCTGAATTTACTCTGTATTCATTACCTCATTTGCTCAGCAGTTGAAACACAACAAATATTTAACTGGTAGAGTGCTGGAAGCCCATATTTTGGCTTTAATCTGAAGTGAAGGTAGTCCATCTTAAAGACTTTATATTCAGTGGATGCACTTCATATTATCCTTGAAGTGAAATTATTCAGTCTTCAAGTATTTGCCTTGTTACAATTTATGGGAGAGTGCCTATGGGCACTCTCCCATAAATTTTAACAAGGCAAAGATATGTCCAAAAAAATTTATGACCAAAAATAATTTATCACTCTACCAGTTAAACAAAATTGTTTTATTACAATTTATTGGAGAGTACCAAGATGCACTCCATTAAATTGTAACAAAACAATTGTTTATGATCAAACTCTTACTAAATTGAGGTTCCTTTTGCTTGTAACATGGTGCCCTTGGAAAAAAAAAATAATCGCATTACAAATTACCTTTGAAAAATAATTTAGCACTCTACCAGTTAAACATGAGTCCACATACCGAAAATATTTGAAATCCATTGGTAATTGAGAAATTAGCCCCAGAACAACTTTTGGTCAAATGTTGCCTTACTTGAAAAATTCTATGTCAAAGGGTCATAACTTTGGGAACAATATGCAGACAAAGTCAATTTTCACAAGACACAGAGCAACCATCATATGATGTATGCATGTGAAATTTCATGGAAATCCAGCCATCGGTTGTGAAGATATGAGCCTGGACAAATGGATGGTTGGATGGACAGATGGATGGAAGAATGTAGCTGATTGCTATATCCCATGCAAACTTTGTTTGGCAGGGGATAATAAATAGTAAAGCATTACCCTGATTTTAGTTTAAGTTCTCATAGTTTATGCTATTTTGTTTCCAGATTAATTTCACAGTATTGCTGCAAAAGTATTACCAAACCAGAATTCAACATTGGTCGTAATACCCTCAACTTAATCTATTCTCAGGTTTTATGTTGGTAAGTTAACATTATAAATAGTCTTTCTCTACACACATAAACACTCATTTTCCACTTTGCTTTACCCGACTACTGATTGTCCACATATATGTACTTTGTGTACAAGTTTATATAGAAATTTTTTTTTTTAAAGTTGAAAAAATAATATTTAAAATAATAAATTTTGATATTATGTGCATTGGGTAAAGGCCTGGAGATTTTTATATATTTTTGCTACATTTTGATAGTATACTTCCTATGGCTTTGCAGTTGTTTCTAGGAAAGTCTTGGTTGGTGTTATAGACAGCCAAGACTTGCCTAGAAACAACTGCCAAAGAGTAGGAATGTAACTTGGAAGTGTTCGTTGGTGAGTCGCTCAGGTGCCCATCGCTGCTCGGTGGTTCTCTCTGGGTAGTCTGGCTTCCTCCACACGTAAAACTGTCCAACACAAGGTGACTGCAGCTGTCGAATATGTCATTAAACTCCAATAAATAAATAAACTTGCAAGTAGGCCCCATGACCTCACAAAATGGTCACCATGAAGTGGTCGTAATCTACACGTGGGCAGTGATGTCCACGCATGTGTTTACCAGGTATCAAAAATCATCATCAGCAAAATTTTAATTGATGAAGAATCAGGTTGTACCCAGTGCTTCATTAATTAAATCTTTGATGATTATTCCATAATTAATGTTTAGAATCTAATATTATTGCATCCGTGGAAATATTGACCATGTGTGGAAAGTGACCAGTCCACGGCAGTCATACTGTCGTGTTGAGGAACCTGTTTTGTTGCTTTAAAAGTGATGAAGTCAAAATTAGGCCTTTAACCCTTTGAACTCTAGTGGTATCTTCCATGTCAGTTCAATGACAGCAATTAGAAGAGTCCATATTCATTATTTGGGGTAGGCCAATCAATATTTTCAACGTGCAGCCTCGGGGCTGCACGTTGAAAATATTGATTGGTCTACCCCACACATTTACTGAACAGCCATCCTATATAATGACGTTACGACATATCATGTTCCTGGCCGGAAAAGTGGCCGCTAGGGTTCAAAGGGTTAAGGGTTAAAAGTTTGGTCTTATTATAGAAACTTCCCTTTTGTACGTCATCATGTAACAGAAGTTGTCTAGTCTGGTGGACAAGGTAGACTAAATCCAGTGTGCTGGTAAAACATAAATGTCTGTTGGGAAAGAATAAAAACATATTTAAGAAATGACAAAATAAAAAGAACAATTTTTATGCGTAACACTGGGCAGATTTTTTTGTGATTCATTTAGTGAAGGGTTAACTATTTCTTGTTCCCTGTGGGAACCCTGTGAAGTGGAGCAGGGCTTGTTTACTTTGGTAAATAATTCTGTAACAACTGCTAAAATAAGACTCAGAACTAATGCCTGGGATGGAAATCCTCTAATGTTTGCATCATAGGTATAAACAATTGGCTAAATGTGACTTCATCCCAGTGCTACAGTCATGAGATAGCCAAAGATGCCAAAAGAAACCTTAAACACCGGTAAATAAATAAACACACAAACACTATTTCTCGGTCTAGCTGACCAATTTGTGGCTGTTCATATAAAGTAAAGAAATTGTTTTTCATCTCTCCTTCAGGCTTGGTACATTCTATAGTCCATTGTTATCTTTGATCATGATGGTAAAACTACTTATTATTTTCTACATCAAAAGGGTAAGTATCTACACAGTGTTTTATTTCTGTCAACACAAGGCAAGTTAAAAAGATTACACCTGAACAGAATTTATCCTCACAAACATTCTTGTAAGGAAGATAATGAGGATCAACTTTAATTCTCTCAAAATGTTTATTTGATTTTTGTCCTAGATTGTGAAAGCATCCCTAAAGGCCTTGTGAATTCTACTTGTTTTTTTGCTGCTTCATAATAAGGTTACACTTTGACTTAGCAGTGAGGTCTTGGCTACCTGTATAAACCTCTGCCTAGATACTGTAACTTTCTTCCGCAAGATCACGAAAAAGCCTGTATGCAAGAACGTGTGTTCTCCATGTGCATGTAAAACTAGATAGGGTGGTTTTGACTGCCAGCACCTTCTTGAATGAGAAAACTCACTGATATTATGTACAATATAAATGTGGATAAATGCAGTCAATATTTTTATTTGCACAGAGTTCGCAGAGAAAGGAGCAGCCTATTTAGCCGATATAATACAATTTCCTTTTTCCCTATATTACAATAAATTCTGTCTTTTGATTGGTCAGAATGGCTTGGACAAATAGCCATGGCAAAGGAGGCACCCAACATCCAAGGTATATGAGAGCATGCAACATCCAGGGTATAAGCGCATGCAAAACATTGGGGGTATATGGTTTAAATGAAAGCTTTTTGCTTTTGCTCACCTGGATATAAAATCGAACCAAAAAACCTGAAAATAGTCACAATTATCATCAGATTTCCGACAATTCGATCATATTTTGCTGTTTAAATAGTCAAATAATTGAATCAAACAACTCAAGAAAAATGAAATAAGAGCAAATCTAATAACAAAATAGCCGATATGTTTACATGTTTTCAAGGGGAAGGGATATAACTCTATCTGTTGTCTTTGTGTTTGTAAAAACAAAACAATTATTCACACGTTTGGTCCAAGTGATTGCAGAGGGTGCGAAATGCATCCACAAATTTGTTTCCACTATGTTTCTATTGTGTTTTAAATGGGATAAAAACGTTATCTCTGTCAACATGTATGGTACATGGAGATTTAATTCCTGGATGTCTCATTTAAACACTTCGCCTGCAGCTCGGTGTTTAAAAACTGACATCCAGCTATTAAATCTCCATATACCATACATGTTGGCGGAGATAACTTATAATCTACCAACGAAATATAACTGAAAACCATAACAGTTGGAATGATTTAAGCATGTTTCTAAATGTTGTAACTAATTGTATCATTAAATAGCTGAGAAAAAAAACATTCATAATCCATTATTACCCATTATTATCCTATAAAAACTATCCAAAGTGCAAGCACTGTTGGTAGGAGTTGATGCGAATTGAGCTAGGCAGAAAATTTACCCTTGCATTTGCAGAAGACAGTGCAGACAACATGTTCAATATACATTGAAATTTGTTAATGTTCTTAACGGCTGAGTTATACAAAATACATCAGTCAATAATATGTCACAAAGTGGGTTTTTTATGTCCCCGACTTTGTCGGAGGGGGTATCTAGTGGGAGCTGCGTACGTTCGTGCGTAATGCAAATGTGTCCATCCAACATATTTGCTGCTCTAGCACAGTCATTATTTGTCGGATTCAAATAATTTTTGCCATGCTTGTCCGTCAACATGGAACAGCAGAATTAACATCTTCTTGTAAACATTTACAGAGTTATATTCTCTTGTTTAACTTAGGGGATTATTATTGAAAAATGATTGAAAAATGTGTCCGTCCAACATACTTGCTGCTCTAGCTCTGTCATTCGTTGAATTCAAATAATTTTTACCATGCTTGTTCCTCAGCATGAGGGAACGGATCCTACAGTAGAATTAATATCTTCACATGAGCATTTACAGTGTTATTTGCCCTTGTTTAACTTAGGGGATGATTGAAAAATGTGTCTGTCCAACATATTTGCAGCTCTAGCTCTGTCATCATATGTTGGATTGAAATATTTTTTGCCATGCTTGTTTATATTAGAACAGATTGCTGCAGGTACATGTTATGCTTTTGATGGCATAATGCTATCCATGGTATTGCAGGAAGGGACATATGCCACGCTTCGCATTGCTCTTGTTTTACTGGTGGAGTGCTGAATTATTTTTGGCCATTAAATCTTGTACACACGTCTTTGCCTTGTCACAATTTATGGGAGAGTGCCCATAGGCAAATTGTAACTAGCCAAACCCTTCCAGACTAAATAATATCACTTTGAAGATAATACAAAACACATCCACTGAATATGAGCCTTCAAGTTGTGGAACCTGCACTTCAGAATAAAGCCTGAATATGGACTTCCAGCACTCTACCAGGTAATACACACAGACATTACATAGGAGAGAGCAGTGTGGCTCAGTTGTCATGGCATTGGACTTCCAATAGAAAGGTCTACAATTCAGTCCCTACTAGGGGTAACTGCATTGTGCCCTTGGGCAAGGCATTTAATCCCGATTGTCCACATGGAAGCCTCCTCGGTGGCACTGTGTTCTAAGAAGTACTGCATGCTGATGGTGTACTTGCCTGAGTTGAGATAGCTGACTGTGGCTTGGTGCTTCTCTCCAGCTTCCTTCACCCATAAAACTGTCTGACACGAGGGGACGTTTGATGATGAAGGTGGCATTAAACCCCAATAAAAAGTTTTTAAAAACTATGCATAAAACATTCAATTTACATAGTACATAAATTCTGGACTGTATCCTCTCTAAATGAATTCATTTTGATAGTGTTGTTTGTTTTTTAACTGTATTTGTCGCATGTTGTATTAAAATGCCATTTTGTACCACGTTGCAGATGGTGGTACAATTGTGTTGCAGGGTTCCCACTCAAACCATAAGTCCTTGGATTTTGATTACTTCCTTGAAAAGTGCTTGATTTTTTTTTCAATCCTTGCAGAGTATTTAATTTTCCACCACCTCTCTTGAAAAGTACTTAAACTTAGTCTAAACACCAGAGATGAGAAGTTTCATGGCATGAAACTTAGTCTAAACACCAGAGATGAGAAGTTTCATGATGACCCACCCTCGAGTGCAACAAGTTGTTCCTTGTTGCACTTGAGGTACATTATATGTCTCAACTAGTTGGGTTTTCCAGAAATCTTGAGGCAGAAATTCTTTTTGTGTTGTTGATAATGTTGTATGGTCATATGAAAACTACAGTAGTGCTTGAAAATCATGGGCCTTGAAAACGGCTTAACCCTTTACCTAACAAATCACCTGCATCCGCCTGCGTAATATGTAAATTGAGTAGTTGAAAAAACTAATTTTTTCAGAGTATTTCAACAAAACCATATCATGTGACCCCTCATTGGAACGAGCACATTGAGCTTATTCCAATGAGGGGTAACATGATATGGTTTTGTTGAAATTGTTTGAAAAAATTTAAAAAATGATATTTGAAATAATAAATTTTGATATCATCTGCATTGGGTAAAGGGTTAAATAGTGCTTGAATTTGATTATATGATATCAGTGGGAACCCTGTGGTGAGTTTGTTAGAAACATGAAGAGATTAAAATCATGAAAAACATGTGCAAATGAACATGTATTATTGTGTGTGTGAAGATTAGACAGTGACAGTTCACATGAAGAAAAAGTAATTGTGAGAGAGAACGCTCCATCCTAGAACCACCCACCTTTCAAGTTATAATTATGAGGACACTGTTGGACTTCTATGCTAGAGGTCCTGAGTTCGATCCCTGTCCGGGATGGCCCACGTTGTGTCCTTGGGCAAGGCACTTTATCCCGATTGCCTACATGGGGGCATGATGACGCTGTGTACTAAGGCATACTGCACGTTGATGGTGCACGTCTTCAGCCGCTGTAACCCTACTTGAACGGAGCTTGAACAGAGTTAGAATTTTGAGGAGCTGACAATTGCTCGATGGTTCTCTCCGGGTACTCTGGCTTCCTCCACCCATAAAACTGTCACAGTCATGATTAGCCATTGTGTAAAAGTATGTGACATTAAACACCAATAAATAAACAAATTATGAAGGTATCTAAATGTCATACCCTTCTCTAAGGGAACCCCCAAAAAGTGAATCAGTGCTTGTTTTACTGGTAAAATAGGATCTGGTAACCAATGCCTGAGGTGGAAGGCATCTAATATGGCAAACATGGGTATAAACAATTTGCTAGACTTGACTTAATATCCATGTTAAGGTGAATCGAATCCCAAATCGAATATTGCAAAGGATGTAAATCTAAATCAAATTCAAATCAAATCCTAACTCCCAGAAAATATTGAGGATAGACAATTTTTTCGATGAAAATCTTAGTTTTATGATGCCCTAGATGTCTATGAAACAGCAGTGTAATAACTAAGGGTACCAGAAGCAGAGGGAGATGGGCCTTTCCCCCCTTTACCAGAGGAAATTATCTAATAAACAGAATTCAATTGACAAGGAATGTCTGATTGGATTCATACACCAGTAAAATGCTCTACACGATGAATGCCAAGAGAATACCGGTAATACACTAAAAAAGGTGTCTTTGAAACCACACCCAATTCTGAGAGCAGATGAACATAACTGTGAAAAGATTTTTCAGATATTCACAGAGATCTTGTTACAGTCTGTATACACTCGATTAGTGACAAGCTATTAATTGAATATAGAAAATGTTTTGTTTTTTGGTATTTACTTATAAAAAAAATGCCCACATTCCAGTACAGTAGGATCCTCTTAATTGAATATCCATTTTGCCAGTGAAAATTATTCAATTAACAGGAGTATACAATTAACAGGTATTTGGTCAGTTTCCTGTGTTCTGGGAGTAAACTGAGCATTTATTCTATTATATCTTGTTTGACAGAGCTCATAGAGCTCTGTCAAACAAGATATAATAGAATAAATGCCTGTATTGGATGTAGTGAGGCCAAAAAGGTTGATAAATAAGGGGAATTTGGTGCGTGTCACAGTAATTTTTTTGACATATTACAAAAATTTATATACAATTAACAGGAGTTTACTCTACAACCCATGTGCAATTAACAGATTAAATTTGTACTGAAGATATGGTAAATGGTTTTGTGCTTGAAAATTATATTCAATTAACAGGGATATACAATTAAGAGATATCCAATTAAGTGGGCTGCACTGTAATACACTAAAAAAGTTGTATTTGAAACCACACCCAATTCTGAGAGCAGATGAACATTGAAAATACTCAGTTTTCAGATATTCACAGAGATCTTGTTACAGTCTGTATACACTCGATTAGTGACAAGCTATTAAATGAATACAGAAAATGTTTTGTTTTTTGGTATTTACTTTTAAAAAAAATGCCCTCATTCCAGTATAAATATTTCCATTAGTTCTGTGAATCCTGCTAATCTTTAAAACTCTTTTTCTCCAGAACCACTGCTCAGAATCTTTTGATATATGGTATACAGAATCCTTATAGGGGCAGATTCATATTTAGCCAAATCAATCCCATTGCTGTATAATTGGGCTCTCTGTGGGAGCCTGAATTTCAGCTTAGTGCAATATAGGGAATAATCTTTGAAAATCTTCTTCTTCAGATCCACTAGTTATAATCTTTGGGATACAGCATACTTACAGGGATCAGATTAAAGTTTGATCAAATCTCCTTTGATTAGTTTTTGGGCTGACTGTTGGAGCCTGAATTTCAACTTGTTTCAATATGAGGAAATTTTTTGGAAAATCTTTATACGACCCCCACAATCAGAATCTTGTGGTATATGGTATACACCATCCTTAGGGAAGTCAGATACAAGTTTTAAGAATCAAGTCCCTGGGTTACTATTTGGGCTCTTCAACTTGGTCCAATGTGAGGAATAATTTTGAAAGTCTGCTTCTTCAGATCCAATGGCTAGAATTCTGATGGGGCTGTACGTGTGGGGGGTGGGGGTGGAGGTGGCTTAGTTAGTTCAAGTTTGTTCAAGTTAAATTCCTAGATTGATATTTGGGCTCCCTATTTTCCATTGCTGGAAATCTGGGCATTATTGTGTTGTAGCATCTCAGTACCAGAAAAACTCATCTTACTCGACAACAGAGTTTTGAATTGTTTCATGCCTCATTTCTTACAACCATAAATACTAATTGAATCCTTCTTCAAACAACCTCGTCAGGTGAGTGCCTCAGTGCCCATGGGGCCTCTTGTTTTTTTTTATGAAGACATATTCTATTTTCAATTAAAAATTTGTTTAATGATAAACTGCATATTGGTATTCAATATATTTGGAGTTTTGATATTTTAAGCTTTTACCTAAGTCGAATAGTAGATGTCACTTGCAAACAAAATTCTTGAAATAAAAAAATTTACTTTTGACTCAAGCATGTAACTTAGGAATAAACTGAATACAATTTGAATGCCTAATTTTGTGAATAGTACTCGCTGTAATGGACAGATTAAGTTAGGTGAAGGGTTAGGACATTCTATGTTGTGTTTTATTACATGCCTGTTCTTTGAAATCCCCATCCACAGTAACACTAAACCATGCAGAAAATTAAAATCTGTTCCGCACATATGTGTGGAATGGAAATCGTTGACAGACTATTTTTAAATAGAAGCAAAATTTCACTGGACTTTTCTACAAATTGTGCAACGCAATTACAGTTTGAATCACTAGTGATAGCTGAAAATTGTCTCCTGAGTTCCAATGTGTTCTAATTGTGTTTATAGATGTGAAGGCATGTAATAAACACAGAATGACACATGCATGTGCAGCCCCTTCGTTTTATCCTTCCATGCTGGCACTCATGCCATATCGATTAACCCATTCACATATGTGTTTCATTCTGTGTATTTCTTGTTAGATGTACAGATTGATAATGAAGTGCTCATTTTATTTCAGATTAGTGTTGTACAGAACTGTAGACCATCACTTCGGCCATGGCGTGCATCTCATGCAAACACTATATTTAAGACCTTCCTGTTTGCTTATTTTTTACTTGCTGCTGTAGCTGTCGCATGTGGTATTATTTTGTAAGTTGTTGTAAAAGCTCCTTATATTATTTAATTAATGACTAAGCTGCTTAACCCTTTACCCAATGCAGACAATATCAAAATTTATTATTTTAAATACAATTTTTTAAAATGTTTCAAAAACATTTCAACAAAACCATATCATGTGCTTCCTCATTGGAACGAGCTCAATGAGCCCGTTCCAATGAGGGGTCACATGATAAGGTTTTGTTGAAATATTCTGAAAAATTTAATTTTTTCAACTGCTCAATTTGCATATTATGTGGGCGGATGCGGGCGATTCGTTAGGTAAAGGGTTAAAGCTGTGGCTTTTTCATGTCATACAGGACTATTCTAAGTAGCTTTTGAATTTTATAAGTCGGTTGAAATTAATTATTAGAAAGTCAGAGTGTTGGCTTTTGTGTGTTCTTGTAATGTCTGCAGGTGCGGAAAGTTAAAAACGTCTTTGATTACATAATAAATAGAAGTCACTGTATTTTCTAGCCAGAAGCCCAAATATATAATTAAAACTCAAGACAACATAGTTTACAAATGTTTCAGATTTATTTCATGTTATTTGAAAACATTTCTAATTTATTCAGTTGCAGTTGCAATAAATAAGCTTTTCACATTGTTGTAAAGTCAAAACATCCCTATGTCTGTGAATAGACTTATGTGCTTCTGAATTTTAAAAACGAAATATCGTAGGTAATAACATGTGCAAAGGTGAATGTAAGAGGGAGGGAAGCTGTAGCTGTAGAAGAGTGCATCCCATGATTGGATGTGTGAATGTTAGTGATACGGACCAGACTGCCTGGACCGGTTTGGTCTCCAGTTCTGGACTGTGGACCAGACCACCTATGCTGGAACCTCAGACCTGTCCACCCAACCCAGTCCAGTATTTTGTGGTCCAGCCCACTATGGTTTTATACGCTTGTCGCTAAAGCAACTATTTAGCGACATGGTGTCATGTCACTAGGTCATGGGCCGCCATGTCCATTTAGGCTGAGAGTCCAAATACCATGCAGACTACATCCTACTCACTCTTCGAATGCAATATAGTGTGCTTTCTTTTACATCTGGGAAAGAAAATGACATGTGACAGATCATATCTCCAGTTGACAGGTGAATTCAAAGAATTAAAATGGCCGTTCGTTTCCAGCCCCAGATGCACCACCTTCCTGTCCTTTTTTGTCACTGTGAGAATCACATACCACACTCAATTACATTTGCCAGTGATATAATACTGTGAAAGTTTCATTTTATTTCACGCTATTTTGGGTGAAACTGGTCTTTTATTAGTGTTTTTTGGGGGGGTGGGATTGTTTGTTTGTGTGTTTTTTCATGTATGTAACTAACCCATTTTGAACACAAAATGAAAATCTGTATTTGTACTGAATAAGAACATCTTTTTTGAATCATGCATGAATTGACTACATTTCAAATCATTTTAGCTGTTGTGAATTCTGAAAGTAAGTCCATTCGGAAACTAAGAATTTTGGTTAACCCTTTTGAAAGTCACCCATTGGTGAATATTTCAGAAATAGGTTTTTAAAAGGATATAAGTTATTGTAAAATTTTCATTAAATTGAAATATCTGTGTTTCAGAAAGAATCATTTTGAACAAGATACAACAGATGTATGCACAAAAAGCTGAATAATCATTTTAATCACTATTGGTCAGACTCGACTGCTTTAGCCCAGTCCAGGCTGCTGTGCCAGTCTGTTAGGGGTGGTACATACCAGACTGGACCACCTGATGAGTGGAACAGACTACCTTAGGCAGTCTGGTCCTGTCCACATCGCTAGTGAATGTGAACACCCCCTATCCCAGCACCCCGAACCATCTAAAAATCTCCGAAAAGTATATATTTGAAATTGTTTTGCTGCAGTTGATTGAAACTGAAAAACTATGATACCTGCATTAACTGGTAGAGTGCTAAATTATTTTTGGTTCTTAAAATTTCTTTGTGCGACTTTGCCTAGTTACAATTTATGGGAGAGTGCCATCAGCACTCTCCCATGAATTGTAACAAGGCAAATCCTAACAGATAAAATAATATTACTTCAAAGATAATATGAAGCACATCCACAGTATATGAAGCCTTTAAATTGCGGTACCAGCACTAAAGAATAAAGCCCAAATATGGGCTTCCAGCACTCTACCAGTTAAGAAGGCAGAAATAACAAACCAATTTACATTGTATACTACACTTCTTATGTATGCAGAACATTAAGAGAAAACCGACTATTTCATAAGGTTTACAGCATCGATAGAATAATGATAATTGGGGGCATGGAAGAGATTCTGTTGTATGGAATGCATACATTATACCCCAAGTTAATTATAATGACCCATACAGTACCAATACATTACTTACCACTCCACCCCCTCTCCCAAAGCCACAATGTAAAACAGACAGAGCTAGCTGCAACTAATCAAGAAACTTTTCTGAACCTCTGTGTTGAGTGCAAAAAGTCCCCCTGTACACTATTGCATACAGAATTAATTAAAAGTGAATAAATGTAATATATTCAGAGGGCATTTTTTGTTGTGTGCTCTTACCTTCAACCAATGCTAACCCTCTTCTTGTATGGAGTAAGTACATTGGGGAGTCTGACAGTTGCTCGCTGCTACTTAATCCTACTCTCCAGATATTCAGGCTTTCTCCACCCATTAAAATCTCTTACATGAGGTACTCAGGCTTTTTCTACCCATTATACTCTTTCACATGAGGTACTCAGGCTTTCTCCACCCATTAATATCTCTCACATGAGGTACTCTGGCTTTCTCCACCCATTAAACTCTTTCACATGAGGTACTCAGGCTTTCTCCACCTATTAAAGTCTCTCACATGAGGTACTCTGGCTTTCTCCACCCGTTAAACTCTCTCGCATGAGGTGTCCCTGGTTGCCAAAAGTAAGTGTCATTAAACCACAGTAAATAAATGAATAATCCAAATTTCAAGATGCAAATTTTACCCATAATGCGACTAGGAATTTAACCAATTCAATCTTGTTTGACAAAGCTCATAAATAAATGCTTAGTTGCATATTGGAAAAATGTGCTGCTTGAAATGTCTGCATTTTGACATCACTATGCAGATGGTTAGGCACCATAAAGTAGATCTTCTGTTTCTCAGGCAATTTTTTTGTAAAATTGCAGGCATTTTTTATTTTATTTTTGCAAATATTTCTTTGCCATCAAAAGTTTATGGTCTTGGTTTGTTATATGTTTTAGGCCTCATAATTTACAGAATATCATGAGTGGTGAAGTATTTGTGCCTTGAGTGCAAGAAGGATTTGCAATACTAAAGCATTGCAAAGCCTTGTTGCACTAAAGTGACAAATTTATAAATTTTATTAACTTAAGTAAAATATCAGACATAAACCATTTTATTTTTTTTTTTGTTAAGTTTGCATTGGTTATAAAAAGAAAGCATGTGGTAGCCAAGAGGACCATGTGGAAGGACCTGAGAAACCGATTTTCAACTTTTTTAGGCCTAAGTTACAATTGTGTGAAGCATGAGTTGATGTTATTGTTGTTGTGTTATGGTTATAAGTGGTGATGTGTTTATGTGCTTTTTCAAGTAGGGTGCATGGGACATTGGATAAAAATTATTATTGTAGATTTGTAAACAACTTCATTAGTTTTTATAGTGCTTTATATCAAGAGCATTTCATTTTGTGCTTATTATTATACCCTCACTTTTTTTTTAAAAAGTGGGGTATACTGGATTGTGCCTGTCTGTCCCTCCATTTGTCTGTCCATCCATCCATCCATCCATCTATCCATCCGAGCAAACAAATCCGGTTTATGTGCCTAGTTGTTGGTACACATCACTGTTATGTGTCTAGTCTGATTTATGTGACTAGCCACATAAAGCTGAACTAACAAATGGCATTTATGTGTCTAAAATGTGAGTTATGTGGCTTAAATGTTTCTTCTATGGCTAAAAGGTGACAAAAAGTGGGTATTGTATTTTTAGGAATTTTATGTTAGGATACGGGTTAGGATCAGTAAGCTGAAAGGGTTAGGGTTTTCTACCACCCAGAAATTAGACTTAAAAAAGAGTTTTTAGTGGTTGTCCATGCATTTTAAATTCCTCAAATCTTTTAGCCACATAAACCTGATTTGTAGGAGTGTCCATCCCTCCATCCATTCATCCATCCATCCATCTGTCTGTCCATCTGTCCATTCATCCATCTGTCCACCTGTCCGTATGTCCATCTGTCCGTCCATCCATCTGTCCGTCCATCCATCCATCCATCCATCCATTCTCTGATGTCTGTCCCATCCATCCATCCATCCATCCATCCATCCATCCATCCATTCTCCAATGTCTGTTCAAGTTTTAACTTGATTTAATGAAATTTCATACAGATGTTCACTATCATGAGATCTTTCACGGGCATCAGCCATTTTGCCGTTGGAATATTTTTTCTGTGAGTTATGTCACTTTGAATATACAAAATAGCCATTTTTTTTGTCTGTTCGCCTCGTTTTTTTTTTTTAAACTTAAATTAACATAACAAAACAAAACTGCCAGCAATATCTGAAGTCCTGCAGACCACAGTCCAATTACCTTGACTGTGGTTTCTAATTACGTTTTGGTTGCCTCTAGAGACAGCCAAACCTTCACTAGAAACCACTGACATGCCGCTAAACTCATAGGCTCTTGGGCAGTAGAAAATCTGTTGAAAGTGTTATTAACCCTTTACCCAATGAATTGCCTGCATCCGCCCCGTAATATGCAAATTCTGCAGCTGAAAAAAATATTATTATTCGAAAAATTTCAACAAAACCATATCATGTGACCCCTCTTTGGAACAAGCTCGTCGAGCTCATTCCAAATAGGGGTCACATGATATGGTTTTGTTAAAGTTTTTTGAAAAAATTTAAAAATGATATTTAAAATAATAATTTTGATATCGTCTGCGTTGGGTAAAGGGTTAAACCCCAACAAACAAACAAACATAAACAGAAGAAAGTCTGAAAGTCTGCAAAATTTGCCAGTACCTATAATGGTTAAAACCGACATGTGTTTTCATGAGATTTACCTGACAAATAATGGGTTTTAGAACCTGTTCGTGTAAAGTATTTATTTATGTATTTATTATTTATTTTTTTATTTATTTTTTTATGTATTTATTGGTGTTTTGGGAGCGCGGTGGCTCAGTTGGTAGAGCTGCAGGCTGCAAGCCGAGAGGTCCTCGGTTCGAATCCCACCTGCGGCAACCGCGTTGTGTCCTTGGGCAAGACCCTTCATCTCCATTGCCCGTGTGGGGGCACAGTGGCGTTGTGTACTAAGGCATACTGCACATCGATGGTGCACTTGTCTTCAACCAATGCTAACTCTGCTTCTGTGGAGTTGGTATGTTGGGGAGCTGACAGTTGCTCGCCGTTGCTCGGTGGTTCTCTCCAGGTACTCCGGCTTCCTCCACCCGTAAAACTGTCACGGTCATGATTAGCCATTGTGCATAAATATGTGACCTTAAAACACCAATAAATAAATAAATAAATTGGTGTTTTAGGTTACCTGCTTCTGCAGAATAGCTAATCACAACCACAGCATGGAGATAAAAGTCAAGTTTAGTCAGTCGTTTATACCCATGTTGCCCATATTTTTATACTGTACCAATACAGCTGGTGCTAACTCTTAAAATATAGGGCCAAACACAAATTTTGCCCCCCAATCCCCAAAATTTGCATCTAAAACCAAAGAAAACATGTTCTGAATGGCCCTCCACACTTCACCTCTACTGCGCATACGCAGTGTCAAGGACGTTCCGAAATTGGCGCCATTAATCATTCTAAGTTTGGCCCTTCATCAGTTAATATCTGACTGATCTTTGTGCTTGTAAATCTCAGTTTAAATGATGCCAGACACATAAATATTAGTGAAATGGTGATTCTAAGGAGGATAGAGAAGGAGGAGAGGAAAAATGTGTGACAGAATATTATCAGGGCTGTAACTTAAAATTTTTTAATGAAATTATGTTAAGTTACCTATTTTCGAGGCAGCAGCCATTTTGTTGTCATTCTGTTTATTTAGTTACACTGATTTTTCAGTGTTTTCCTCTCTCCCTGTCCTTTAAGTCCCCCCTTACTATTCTCCCATGCTTTTGGCATAGTTTTTGTAATTATTATTACTAAATTTTCTTGGGAGTTTTAGCTGAATAACAGAATGAATTCTGTTCTTTTCCCCATGTTTACGTCTTCACCTACGGGTGGTTAGGCGTTGTGTTCTGCATCTACCATCTGATGTTCTGCATTTTCTTCCCTGGAAGTCTCTGTTTTGCATCAGATAGTGTATTTTTGGTAACTGATTCCGGGCCTGGGTGCCTGGAGTCTTATTTTAGTGTTTTTACATTCATTGTTTACATTTACAACAGCCCTCTGTGTGAGGGGGGATTTCTTGAAAATAATATCTTGATGTTATTTTAATCATAACTAGATACATTATTATTGTTCGTAAGTGTTGAATAAATTGTTTAAAATATTTTTAAAATTTTTGTCCACACTTAGGCTTGGGATCCATTGGGGCTCAACGTTACTTTTCAGAAACTTGGGCTGTTCTGAAAAAATATTTTTTCAAAATATCCTGATTTCAGTTATTTTTTCTATATTAATGGATCATATTATTATTAGGCCACACAAAGTAGATCTTCTGTTTCTCAGGCCATTATTTGTGAAATTGCATGCGGGCGAGCGATTTTTTATTTTATTTTTTATTTCAGTAATTTCTTCTTTGTCATCAAAGGTTCATGTTCTTTCTTCAAGTTTTAGGCCTCATAATCTACAGAATAGCATGGGTGGTGGTGTATTTCATCCCTTGAGTGCAAGAAGGCTTAGCAATGCTAAAGCATTGCAAAGCCTTCTTGCACTCAAGGGACAAATTCATCAATTTTTTTAACTTGGGTAAAATATCAGACATAAACCATTTAATTTTTATTTTTTTTAAGTTTAAATGGTTATAAAAAGAGAGCATGCGGCAGCCAAAAGGACCATGCGGGAGGGCCTGAGAAACAGATTTTTTATTTTTTTAGGCCTTATGTATTTTGATTGCCAGGGGTTGGTGCGAGTACCAGGACTTGTTTTCTTTTCACATTGAAAGGATTTTGATCAATTGTAATAAGAGGAAGTCTTCCTCTGACTTTTATAATCATTCTATATGTGGTCAGTGTACTCGCATTAACTCCTGTTCTGTATCGTATGATTTCGATGACAATATGGGAAGCGTATGTCACGGTATGTTAGTGGGGAATTGGACACTCCGGTCCTTTCCCCGCAGGGTCACTCTACTTTATCAATTTCTATTTCAGACGATCAAGATTAGGGTGATGTATCTGTGATGTCTTCCAACATTGTGCCTCCGTCGTCACAATTAATGAAGGGCTAGCGGAAAAGTGCTCATGTAAATACGCCAATTGCCTAAGAGGACCCTAGTAGGTTCGACGGCCTTTGACGTCCGCTAGCTCGCCCGGTGTAGCCGGGTTCGTCCGTTGCGGTCTAGAAGGAGTTTTGGGGTGATGCGAGCACTATAAATCAACCAAATGCACACCCAGTGACGGCGGATTAGAGGGAGAACGGAGGAAGCCTTTTAGTCCGGTTCATAGCTCATTCTGGTCCATCCGGACGGCGAGCGAGAGAGGCCCCTCTCTCGTACAGCAACATCTGGCCCCAGATGTTGTGGTACAAAATGTTTCGCATTCGGAGCATACGTCCGTCACTCGGGACGCTCCGACATATAGTCAGTCCGGAGTAGACTGTCAATAAGGCTTCCTCATTCTCATGGTAGCGCACACGACCGCTCTTGGCTACGTGACCTCGGATAGCCAGTCAGCTTCGCCAGTCAGAGAATCATCGGCGACCAGGTCACACCATCCAGTAGCCAGGGACACGAGGCCTGCAGACTCCGGACGTTCGCATAGGAAGTGTGCGGGAGTCAACGTACACGGAGCTTCCGGCGGCAATGCATCGTAAGACCGCTACTGTACAGGCCTCGGGAACGGACATGCTTTCCTAAATAGCACAGTTTATCGCAGCATCCCAGCATCAACTGAATCTGTCGCATATTTTTTATCCGACGATGCTGGGTCAGGACGCTCCGCGGAAGCGGGTACGGACATCCGAAAATTTCATCCGCTCCGACGGGATACCGAAAGGGATTTGGAGGATTTCGAGCTTTCCTTTTCGGAACAACATATGCTGTTGTGTATGTCATCTGACTTGATTTTCTACAGCTTCTTTTGTCGGATCAGAATGCTGCGATGCCGGTTAAGAAACTGATAGCGTCGGTGGACTTAGAAATTTTGGGTTCGGTTCAGGGACATCGTCCCTCAGTTCCGACATAGTCCAATAATGTCACACAACTTTCGAATTATTGAACGACGCTATATATATTATTATTATATGCTTGCTATAACCAAGCATTTCTGGTTTCTTGTTCGCAAAGTTACGGAGATGTCTTTCAAAAGTGTGCCTCTGTCGTCATAGTTAATGAAGAGCTAGCGGCAATAAGTGCTCATGGAATATGTCTATCGCCTAAGAGATCCCTTGTAGGATCGACGGAGTGACATTCGCTAGCTCACCCGGTGTAGCGTGCATTCATCGAATGATTCGGCTGCCGGGTTCGTCCGTTGCGGTCTAGGAAGGAGATTTGGGTGATGCGAGCACTATAATTACTTTAGTACTCACCCAGTGAAGGCAGATTGAGGACAGATCGGAGGAAGCCTGTTAGTCCGGTTCCTGGCTTGTCCAGGTCCGTCCGGGCTGTGAGCGAGAGAGGTCCCTCTCTCGTCCAACAACATAGGAGACCGCATGTTGTGGTTCAGATATTTTACATTCGGAGCATATGTCTGTCGGTCGGGACGCTCCGTTATATTGACAGCCCGAGAGACTGTCGATAATGCTTCCTCATCCTCACAGCAGGGCACACGACCGCACATTGGCTACGTGACCTCGAGTATCCGATCAGTTTCGTCATTCAGTGATTCCACGGCGAATAGGTCACGCCATCCGGTAGCCAAGGGACACAAGGCCTATACACTCCATTCGCTCGCATATTGGTAGTATGCACGGGGTAACGATCACGGAGCTTCCAGCGGCAATGCATTGTAGGACCGCTTCTCCTCAGGCCTCAGTGACGGACGTGCTATCCGAGTTAGCACAGTTGTTTCGCAGTATCCCAGCAATCGACAGTTTCTTACTCGAATCAGGAATTATCTGACGGCGCTGGGTCGGTGCGGTCCGCGGTTGCATCAGGTACGGACGACCGAACGCTTTATAGGGTCCGACAGGATGGCGAAAGGGATTCGAAAGATTTCGAGTTTTCCCTTTCGTAGCATCGGAAGCTGCCATTCATATCTTCTGGCATTATCTTCCAGTGATTGTTATTTCGGACTACTTTGCTGCGATGTTGGATAAGAGACTTATAGCGTCATTGGACACGGAATTTTGGATCGGTTCAGGGACATTGTCCCTGACTTACCGACGCAGTCCAATAATGTCATTACAACATGTGTTTTATTTTTCGACGCTATATATGCATACAAGCCTGCTACCAAGCATGATAGTTTAGTTTCTTGTCCGCGTTGCTCATTTCTGCCGTTTTATCATTTATACGAATAATTTATTTTGGCAGAGCAGGGCATACCGAGAGTTCATATGCGTCTAGATGGCGTGGTTATAGACTGGAAATATTCTTTTTCGCCGTCTATGTCTTTTCCAACCACAATGTTGGAAACGACAATGATGTCTAGTAGACTTAACTTAGACGCTTTATCATACGTAATCCACCTTACTGAAGCGTTATCATTACGTCTTCAAGAAAAGATTTACGGGATATTATTCTCAATGTGATTTCTTTTGAGGGCAGTAGTTTGTTCACGTATAACTCCACCCTTCAGTGGCTGATTGGAGTTGGTTAGACGTGACGCAGCCCTAGCTACATCCACGCGCGTGGATAGTAAGGAGAAGAACTCTCTCAGAGTCGCTTCGTTCTCGGAGAAGCCTCTCTTCGACGGCAACTTTTCAGCAATCCATGAATTGCTCGATTTACACGTTCTCTTGTCTATCTAGTGTTACAAGAGATTCAGACTGGGGCAAACATTTGGTGGTTGACTCAGAGAGTGCCACTGCAGTTGCCGGATGCGAGTGTTATAGTTATGACGGTTGCCAGTCAAACAGATTGGGATATAATATTGATCCCAACGGATTCGAAGTGCCAGGGTCTTTGGGTTCCGCAGTCTCTAAGCAAACAATTATCTTCCGCGGAATAATGTTTTTTTAGGCTTGCTTTATGTCATTGCATGAACATTATTCAGAAACGCTTGTCCAAATCCTGTCCATTAATTCGACAGTAGTGGCGTATCTCCGGAACCAGGGAGGCACTCATTCGTTTCCGTTATTCAATTTAATGGAAAGAATCCGTCTGTTGGTTATAGTACACCAAGTTCTGTTTCGGTCCGTCATATTCCGGGTCGTCTGATTGTTTTACCGGACTCCCGTTCACTTAGGGGTCGCTTGTTGCCGTCAGGATGGACTCTCAACAAACAAGTATTCAATCAGATTTGCTATCTATGGGAGCGCCCAATGATGATTTATTTTCGACACAGCTTGCTACTCAATTGCAGACGTATGTGTTGGCTTGTCCGGATCTCTGAGCTAATGTTGTTAACGCTCTATTGATCTAATAGGACGGAATGATAGGATACGCGTATCCTCCGGCACTGTTGTTTCAGCAGGTATTGCTAAGATAAACCACCACAATACATTTCTGTTGATAGCATCTCTTTCTTCACAGTGACCATGGGTAATTTACTCTGATGTCTACTGTGGGACTTAACGCGAAATCTTCCTCAATGAGAGGATCTTTTTTCGCTGGGTAAATCGTGTCATCTTTTTCACAACCTGCAAGGTCGCAACCTTCACGTATTCCGTTGTGTGGTCCGTATTGCATTGTAAGCATTGTACTGGACGAGCTTTGGACGCGATTTCTTACTATAGGAGATCCTCTTCTTCGTTATTCTATGCGGCTAAAGTGGAGGCTCTTCCATCGATGGTGTAGGGATCACTATGTTCATATTGTTGATCCATCCATACTACTCATTGCAACTTTTTAGTATACTTGTTTGACAAGATCTACTGCAGCCTGTTATTATTAAGGTTATAGGTTTATGTTACCTCATACCTATGCACTCTATGATAGTTTACTATTGAGTCTTATGTCTCTTTATCTAAGTCAGTTAGTAACTTTTTTGATAAATAGACTTAGAATCTTTAGATTAAATTCCTATATGGAATTTAACTTCGGTTCTTATTTAGCTTAGTAATCATTTGAGCCTCTGGAAACAGTAGTTTTCAAATTCTGACCTTTTAGACAGTAATTCTGTTGGCTACTCTTTTACTGAAGAGTCAGTGAGTTTCATGCACTATCGATGGATGATTTTCACTTTCGTAGTTTCGGAATCACTACTTCCTTTGCTATTTAGGTTGGATTTTTGCATAAGAGTTAGGCTCTTAATATCCGGAACCTATTCTTATTAAGGTCCTTCCGTCTTCGTACGGGCATAGGCCTTTACTCTGTCCGGTTAGAGTTTATGTATTTATAAACAGATATCTGTTTATTACTACGGGCGTAAGCTTCTTCTGTCTTTGATGCCTAATAGAAGGACGTTACGCTCCATTCTATTGCTAATGGATTCAATTAACTATCGGTACTGCTTATGGTATATCATTGACTCAGTAGTTGTGCTTAAGATTTCGGCTCATGAAGTAAGAGTTCTTCTACATCTTGGGCTTACGTTAATAGTGTCGCTATTATAGATTTTTGAAGGCTGCTCATTGCGCTCAGCCATCCACATTCATGAATTTTTATCTCAGAAATATCGAGTCCATTTCTGGAGGCCTCTATTGTTAGGTCCATTATCTACTGCTCAGAATGTCATTCACTTAACAGTTGCTACTATAGCTAGGTAGGCTGTCTGTTTCGGCAGTGACTCCGTTCTGCTGCCCTCTTCGCTCTGGGCCATTTGACCCAGGGCAAGAAAAAGGGGGGGGGGGGGGAGGGTGTTCCCTTGGGTCACCTGTTTTACTATGAAAACAAGGGGATACCTCCTCCGGAGTTAGTTATTCTGAGCTGTTATTGGGATGGTTGTTTAGTGAGAAGTTTATGTTTTAAAAAATTCATTCAAGTCTTAGTTTTTAAAGTATAGCTTTTGAATATAGCACGTGTCAACGGACATGATTATGCAATCCTCAGACACTTTTAAGGAGTATAAGAGTCTCTATTCTCTAGACTTACTTTATTTATTGGCTTACTTTAAAAATTATTAGTATAAGATTATATTGGATATTAAGGGGTCGTCCAACCTAACTTTGGTCAATTTTTTGACATTTTTCCCAATGCCTCAGACACAGATAAGAGAAGTAAGGAAAGGCAAATTATATATCAAAATAATGAGTAAAGTGCATAGAAAAGGTACATATAATTTTTTTCAGGAAAAAAAGTGAATTTTATGATTTTGAAGAAGATTAATTTGCAAATGGCATAAGTAACGAACCGGTAAAACCACAAAATAATCGGTAATTCGAAAGCCTTGTCCTCAATATAATGATAACATACTACAGACTTGGAGAAAGCATTTTTTTGACACACACTCTAGTGGGTTTTGACGTTTGAATGTAATAACATCAACACAAATATTTTTATACTGTACCAATGACCCAGACTTAGCTGGTGCTAACTCCACAAAAACCAGGGCCAAACACAAATTTTGCCCCCCAATCCCCAAAATTTGCATCCAAAACAAAAAGAAATCATGTCCTAAAGGACCTCCATAGTACGACTCTACTGCGCATGCGCAGTGACGCAGTCGTCCCGAAATTGGCGCCAAATATCATTCTCTGTTTGGCCCTTCATCAGTCAACATCTCACTGATCTTTGTGCTTGTAAATCTCAGTTTAAAGGATGCCAGACACGTAATTCTTGGAGAAAATGTGATTCTAAGGAGGATAGAAGGAGGAGAGGAAAAAAGAAGTGGCAAAAAATAATCAGGGCTGTACTTAAAATTTTTTGTTGAAATTATGTTAAGTTGCCTATTTTCGAGGCAAACGCCTCTTGTTGTCATTCTTGCTAATTGTTGCACTGCTTATTCAGTGTTTCCTCTCCCCTAACCTTCTAAAGTCCCCCCTTGCAACTCTCCCATGCTTTTGGCATATTTTTGAGAAGTTTCATTTCTAAAAATTCCCTGGGAGAGTTGCTTGGTTACAGAATGTTTTCTGTTATTTTCCCCATAGTTACGTTTTCACCCATGGGTGTATAACGTTTGTGTTCTGCATCTTCCATCTGATGTTCTGCAGATTCTCCCCTGGGAGTCTCTGTTTTGCATCAGATAGAGTGTAATTGATGACTGATTCCGGGCCAGTTTTTTCAGTGCCTGGAGTCATGTTTTCTTCTGTGTTTACACTGTTTGTTTTCATTGGCAACAGCCTTTTTTGAGGGGGGCTGTTTGCCTTTGAGGTAGTTTATCTCATTATAAGATACATTTATATTATCCGAAAGTGTCTCATTAATTATTTTATATAATTTTAAAATTTTTGACCACACTTTGCCATCGGATCCATCGGGGCTCAATGTTACTTTTCAGCAACTTGGGCTTCTCTGAAAAAATATTTTTTCAAAATTATTTTGTTTTGCAATTGTTTTTTCATTTATTAATGGATCATGTTATTATGTATCTTTGTGTCAGGGGTTTTTTGCGAGTAACTAGGACTTTTGTTGTTCTTTCACAATGAAGGGAACTTGTTCAAATTGTAATAGGAAGAAATCTTCCTCTGACTTTCATGATTATTGCATTAATTGTAGTCAGTGTTCTCGCATTAATCCCTGTCCTGTATGTGAACATTGGGATGAGAAACATTGGAAACGTGTGTCACGATATGTTGTTTCTGGAGAAAGAGCGATGCCGGCTCTTTCTCCACAAGGTCACTCTACTCTCTCAGTTTCTATTTCAGAGGAACCAGAACAGGGTGATGTTTCCATGTTATCTTCTTCAAGTGTGCGTCCGTCGTCACAAATAAATACAGAGCTAGCGGCAAAAGTGCTCATGGAGATTAGACAAATGTCGTCCGCTAGCTCGCCCGGTGTAGCGTCCATTCACCGAATGGTTCGGCAGCCGGGTTCGTCCGATGCGGTCCAAGAGGAAATTTTGGGTGATGCGAGCACTATAAAAATATTAGATGCACACCCAGTGACGGCGGATAGTGAACGAGAACGGAGGAAGCCTTTTAGTCCGGTTCCTAGCTCGTCCAGGTCCAGCCGGGCCGCGAGCGAGAGAGGCCCCTCTCTCGTACAACAACATCTGGGACCAGATGTTGTGGTACAAAATGTGTCTTTAGCGGAGCATACGTCCGTCGCTCGGGACGCTCCGTTGTATAAGCAGTCCGCAGAGACTGTTAAGGCTTCCTCTTCTCGCCGGCGCACACGACCGCACCTTGGCTGCGTGACCTCCGATATTTTGCCAGCTTCGCCGATGAAGGATTCTTCGGCGACCAGGTCACACCATCCGGCAGCCAGGGATTCGAGACCGATGGACTCCGGACGTTCGCATAGGAAAAGTATGCGGGAGCCATCTGATGCGGAGCTGCCCTCGGCAAAGCAGCGAAAGACCGCTCCTCCGCAGGTCTCGACGTTGGACATTCTAGTGCAGATAGCACAGCTTATCGCAGCATCCCAGCAGCCGACAGAGAC
The DNA here is from genome assembly GCA_031216915.1 of Pictodentalium vernedei. NCBI lineage: Eukaryota > Metazoa > Mollusca > Scaphopoda > Dentaliida > Dentaliidae > Pictodentalium > Pictodentalium vernedei. Next base: position 435,446,771 of record CM062293.1, read on the forward strand.
GGTGTCGGGTCGAGAATTATCCGACGGCGCTGGGTCGGTACGCTCCGCCGAAGCATCGGGGGCGGACGACCGGGAACATCGGGAGGTCCGACCGGATGGTGAAAGGGATACGGATGAATTGGAGCTATCCCTTTCGGAACAACACAAAGCTGCCGTGGACTTCATCCGGCACTTTCTTCCTCAAGTTGTTCCGTCGGGCCAGACTGCTGCGCTTCCGGACAGGAGAATTATAGCGTCATTGGACTCTGATTTTTTCGAGCGGTTCAGGGACATCGCTCCCGAGTTTCCGTCGCAGTCCAATAATGTTGCAAGAACATTTGAATTATTGAACGACGCTATTTTTAAACTTGCTTCCAGGACGGGGAAAGCAGGCTTCTTGTCCGCAAATACTCTCAACCTGCCTTTCATTAATGCAAGGAATAAATTCGACACGGCAGGTCAGGGTATACCGAGAGTTCCTCTGCGTATGGACGACGAGGCGGAAGACTTAGAGCTATCATTACCGTCGTCAGCTTCTATTCCAACCGCAGTGTTGGAAACAGCTATTGCGTCTAACAGAGCCAATTTAGATGCCTTATCTTACGCAGATCACCTTACGAAGGCGTTATCACTGCGTCTTCAAGGGGAAGAGTTTCAGGATATACAATCCTCCTTAAGACTTCTTTCAAGGGCAGTAGCTTATTCCACGTGTAACTCCGCCCTTTCAGTGGCAAATCTGGAGTTGGTTAGACGTGACGCAGCCCTGTCTACATCCACACTAGTGGATTCTAAGGTGAAGAACTCTCTTAGAGTCGCTTCGGTCTCAGGAGATCTTCTCTTTGACGGCAAGCTTTCCGCTATTTTTGATAATATTAAAAAGAAAGCTAGTGATTCTCTGTTGTTTAGATCCGCTCCTAAAAGGTCGGATACAGCAGACACGAATAAGGCGGGCACTTCTGGGTCTTATCCGTCCAAGAGAGGTTCCTATAGAGGTTCCGGTGCGTCCTCTAGCTCTTATTCGAGAGACCGTCAGGATAGCGACTCTCGTTCGGGACGTCCTTCAGGCCGGGACAATCGGTCGGACGCCCCGAGGTCGACGAGGCGAGGTGCGGGTCGTGGAAGACGTGGTTTCTCCTACCGCAGGCCTCGCAGATCCAGGAGGTGATGGCTCAAACCTCTATCGCGTTCCGGTTGGCGGAAGGTTGTCGAGTTTTTCTCAAGAGTGGGCGTCGATTACGGACGACCCGTGGGTGAGAGGAGTGACTTCGGAAGGTCTAAAGATATCCTTCAAACGAAAGCCTCCATTAACTCGAAGTCCAAAGTGGACTCATCTTCCGTCAAACCCTCAGAAAAGAGACGCTCTGCTATCAGAGGTGCAGTCTCTTTTAATGAAGAACGCGGTAGAGGTCGTAGAAAACCAGGAATCGCTGGGATTCTACAGCCATCTGTTTCTGGTTCCGAAACCAGACGGCTCGTTCCGTCCAGTCATAGATTTGAGCTGGATAAACAAGCTGATCGTCGCTCCGAAGTTTTATATGGAGACGATTCGATCGGTCAGAGCGAGTATTCGGGTGAACGATTATGCAACGAGCATAGATCTCAAAGATGCGTACTTTCACGTCATGGTACATCCGACATTCCGAAAGTATCTACGCTTCGCAGTCCTAGGAGTGGTGTATCAGTTCCGGGCCATGTGCTTCGGATTGAATCTAGCACCCTGGGCTTTCACTCGGGTAATGAACTCGGTAATGATCTACTTCCGAGCTCATTCGTCTGCGGTAACGTCGGCCTACCTGGACGACATTCTTCAGAGGTACGGCAACGAGTTAACGCTTCAGAACGATGTTCAGAATCTTCTTCTATTGCTCCGACGTCTCGGTTTCATAGTAAACGAGGAGAAGTCGGATCTGGTGCCGTCCAAGTCATTCACTCATCTGGGAATGAGCTTCGAGACGCACAACAATCTCGTTCGTCTGCCGTTAACCAGAGCGAAATTAGTCAGTTGTTACGCTTGCTATTGTCTGAATACAGACAAAGTCACGGCGAGAGAATTTATGAGACTGATAGGTCTGTGCGGAGCCGCCGCGGATCTCATTCCGATGGGACGGCTACGCACACGGCCTCTTCAAATTTTCCTGACTCAGAATTGGAGTGTGAAAATTCATTCGCTCGATGTAGACGTTCTCTTGTCAGATCAAGTGAAACAAGAGATTCAGACTTGGGCAAACATTCAGTGGTTAACTCAAGGAGTTCCGCTGCAGTTGCCGGATCCGAGTTTTACCATTATGACGGATGCCAGTCAAACAGGTTGGGGTGCATCATTAATCCCAACGGATTCGAGATGCCAGGGTCTTTGGGATCCGCAATTCCTGTGCAAGCACATAAACATCAAGGAAATGATGTCAATTTGGCTTGCGTTACGTCACTGGATGGACATTATTCACGATGCTCATGTCCAAATCCTATCCGACAATACGACAGTAGTGGCGTATATACGGAATCAGGGAGGCACTCATTCAGTTCCGTTGTTCAATCTAACGGAAAGAATCCTTCTGTTTGCGTTGGAACATCACGTTCTTCTTTCGGTCCGTCACATACCGGGTCGTCTGAATGTGCTAGCAGACTCCCTTTCACGAAAGGGTCGCTTGTTGCCGTCGGAGTGGACTCTCAACAAACAAGTATTCAATCAGATTTGCTACCAATGGGAACGGCCAATGATAGACTTATTTGCGACACATCTCAACAATCAGTTGCAGACGTATGTGTCCCCGTGTCCGGATCCAAGAGCATTTGCAGTAGACGCTCTATCGATCCCTTGAGACGGAATGATAGGATATGCGTATCCTCCAGCGCCGTTAATTCAACAAGTATTGCTAAAGATAAAACAATCTCAATGCAAGATTCTGTTGGTAGCATCTCTGTCGCCACAGAGACCGTGGATAAATCTACTCAGGTGTCTGTTGTGGGACCTACCGCGGAAGCTCCCTCCATGAGAGGATCTTCTTTGGCAGGGGAAATCGCGCCAACTACATCACAACCCGCAAGGTCTCAACCTTCACGTTTTTCCGTTGTGCGGTCCTTCTTGCATGGCAAGCACTTTACAGGACGAGCAGTGGACGCGATTTCTAACTGTAGGAGGACCTCCTCTTCGCTAAACTATGCGGCTAAGTGGAAGGTTTTCCGTCGTTGGTGTAGGGATCATTCTGTTGATATATTTGATCCCTCTATACCAGACATTGCTAACTTTCTAGTATACTTGTTTGACGAAATCAAACTGCAACCTGTTACTATAAAGGGTTATAGATCTATGTTATCTGATACTTATGCACATCATGATAGTTTACAAATTGGATCTAATGTCTCTTTATCGAAATTGGTTAGAAACTTTTCGATAAATAGACCCAGAACTCTTAGATTAATTCCTAAGTGGAATTTAGCTGGGGTTCTCCTTAAATTGAAGGAAAAGCCATTTGAACCTCTTGGGACAGTAGATTTCAAATTCTTATCTTATAAGACAGCTTTTCTCTTAGCTTTCTCTTCTGCCAGAAGAGTCAGTGATCTTCATGCACTATCGGTGGATGATTCTCATTATCGTAGTGTTGGGAACACTATCACCTTCACTACTAATGTCGGTTTTTTAGCTAAGAATCAGGCTCCTAATAAATATCCGGAACCTATTGTTATTAAGGCTCTTCCGTCTTCAGACGGGCGTAGGCCTTTACTCTGTCCTGTTAGAGCACTACGTATCTATAAACAGAGATCTCAGTTCATCAGAAAGGGACGGAAACGTTTCTTTCTGTCTTTGATGCCTAATAGAAAGGACATTTCAGTCCATTCTATTGCTAGATGGATTCAGTTAACTATCCGTACTGCGTATGAAGATTTATCTTCTTCTCAGCAGTCTGTGCTTAAGATTTCTGCTCATGAAGTAAGAGCTCTTTCTACTTCCTGGGCTTATGCTAATAGTGTTGCTATTACAGATTTAATGAAGGCTGCTTATTGGTCTCAGCCATCCACATTTACTAATTTTTATCTCAGAAATATTGAGTCCATTTCTGGAGACCTGCATTGTTTAGGTCCGTTATCTGTTGCTCAGAATGTCGTCCACTAAACAGTTGCAACTATAGTTATGCAGGCTTTCTGTTCCGGCAGTGACTCCGTCCGGCTGCCCTCTTCGCTCTGGGCTATTTGACCCAGGGCAAGGGGAGGGGGGGGGGGGGGGCGGGTGTTCCCTTAGGTCACCAGCTTTATAGTGAAAAGCAAGGGAATGCCTCCTCCAAGACAGTATTTCTGAGTCGCTTCCGGGATGGTTTTAAAGTGTAATATTAATGTTTAAATTTCATTCATGTCTTATTTTTAAAGTGTAGCTCGGTGTGAAGCATTTGTATATGTCAAGTGTCAAACGGGCTTTAATATACAATACTCGGACACTTTTAAATGATTATAAAGAGTCTCAATTCTCTGGACTACTTTATTTATTGGCTTGCTTTAAAAATAATTAGTATAAAGGTTATACTGGATGTTAATAGAGAACATGAATGTTATTGTGCTCAATTATTAAGGGTAGTGTATCTTTCTAATTTAAATATTAAATAAGAAAGATACATGTAAAGCCTAATACTCCTTTTCTCCTTAAGGGGTTACCTCTTTATTTTATAATTGAGCTTATTGGATTTTCCTCTATGTCCTAGGCCCTCCAGCCTGTTTACTATTCAGCTAAGTCTGGGTCATTGGTACAGTATAAAAATGTTAAAAAATTTATAGTAATTTATATATTTTTTATACTTACCAATGACCCAGACGGGGATGGCCCTCCCTGAGTTGGGAACTCTTGCCTCCCCGCTGAGTACATAGCGCTGACCAGGCACTGCCAGTAAGAATGATATTTGGCGCCAATTTCGGGACGACTGCGTCACTGCGCATGCGCAGTAGAGTCGTACTATGGAGGTCCTTTAGGACATGATTTCTTTTTGTTTTGGATGCAAATTTTGGGGATTGGGGGGCAAAATTTGTGTTTGGCCCTGGTTTTTGTGGAGTTAGCACCAGCTAAGTCTGGGTCATTGGTAAGTATAAAAAATATATAAATTACTATAAATTTTTTAACTTTTGATGTTCCGGATGTGGCCATGTTTCAACAATGTTTTTCCGGTCATGTGATTACGATGTGGTTCTTGCAGAAATACTCAATTTGGGCAATCGTAAGAATGCAAGGACGTGATCACGCCCTTTATTTGTTCAAGACAATGTATGAGCGGATTTGCAAACAGGTGACAGCAAGTACTTGAGCTGTTAATGTCATAACTGCAAAATATGGTTCGAAATTCCCTCTCGTGTTTACAGGCCGTCTGAACTTTTTTGTTGACAAAAAATCGGAATTATTGCGCACTAGAAAGACAACATGAACCACTTGTAAAAAAAATAACCGAGTGTATAAAATCGGGACGATACATATAAAATAAGGCAATATTCATAACAAAGTAAGCAGAATGCTTCAAAAATCACTTTTTCACGAAGTATATTCCAAGTGGCCTGGAACTATATTGAGCGTGTTAATTTCCCCCTGTCGCTGCGAAGTTATTTACTTCCTAGTAACCATGGAATTTGAAGGCGGGTATGTTTGATGTCTGCAAAGGACCGATTGAAGAGAGGTTGAAAATGATGCATTCGTGCTTTTAAATAAGGTGCGCTTGGACGATGCTGAGAATTTAGTTTTTTCTTGCAACCAACCATAGTAATACAAGCGTCGATCAGTGTCTTTTATGATCGTTTTACACTGACAAATGTGACAAATCTCCTTCACTGGAAACCATCCCCCAATTTGCATATCACAATAAACATAACCGCTGTCACGGAGTGTCAGCGTGGCCGTGTGGTCAAAACCGAAACGAATTATCGAATGCACGGTCAATATTAGCTGCAATTGGCTTTTAAATAAATGAAATATTCGCAATTTCTTCATTATTCATGCAGAGTTACTTTTTAACCAAACCACATGCGTTCAGTTTCGTTTGTCGGCATCAAACTGATATTGTTTGTGGTAATTAAATAGTACGAGAAGGCGAAGGAAGCCAAATATTTTCCATCATCTGTTATTTAATTCAAATTGATAATTTCTTTTATTTTACTGAAATTATGAACTGATAAGGTGGGTGTGTTGCGATTATTATGCCCCAGACCTGGAAGTTGGAAAATCAAAGGTGCATCTAGGGCCGTGCAGTGGTGACCCCTGTCCTCTTAATCTTAGTCTTACCCATTCATCATCACATGTACCAACATTCCCTCTTGTATCTCAACCATTGCTACTCCAATTTGAAGGATATTTGGTTTTGTGATCGAGCATCATGGGGAAACAATGCCTGTGTAGCTGCTGTAGCATGTGTTTCTTCCCACATTTTTTCAGAGTTGTGGTACTTTTTCACTCTTTTGAGTTAGAAAATTTTGTTTATAACTAGTTGATTTGTTACAATTTGTTGCAAAGTGCCTGCTAATACCCTCAATTGTATTGCTACAGAATTTTCTTGTGAAGATTTTGTTCCTATTACTTATCAAGCAACAACCTAATGAATATTCTGTATAAAGCCACCAATCTGATGTTTGACACTTTTATCGGAGCTGTTTTGAAGGCTTATGGAAATCAAAATGTTGATTATGGCAGGACTTTTCTATTCACCCATTAATCGATAAATTAAGTGTTATAGTTGGAAGTAAGAAGCATGAAAGGTCCAGAACTAAAACTTTAAAAAGAATGTTTTGCAATGTAACATGATTTTTGCAGGTACAGGTACACTTATTTGGAGGTTTACCTGTCTGATAGTGTTTGGAACATGTGTGGCCAGGATCTTCAAAAAGAAAAAAGAGTTAAACTTTGAGAAAAAAGGCATATGCCTTGAGTGCCGGAGGTAGAGTCATACAAGGAAGAGAGACCCCCCCCCCCCCCGAAATTTTTTTGTGTCAAATGGAGCTCACTTGTCATCTTTTGGGGATTGCTTTGTATACTGCGTTCTTGAAAAAAATATGTGAGACCCTCTGGATGTGCCCTTCTGATCTCAATATGTCAATAAGCCTCCTTGGGGAAAGTACATGCAATAATGGTTATGTAAGGTTGATTTGATGTGTTTTGAATAACAATGTACTTTTAAGTACATTAAATGGTTTATTGCAGTGACAGGTTACAGTTACCCTTATTTCTTCTCCAACAGATATCATGAGTGTATTGGTGTCCAAGAGTTAAACAAAGCTAATATACTTATTGATAAACCAGACAAATTTAACAATTTAATCACTATCAAATTGATGCATGGGATAAAAGGGGTTACAGTGCAAGGGGTTTGTAAATAAATTTATTCAACTACAATGTATGACTTTGCAGTGCATTCTACATAGGAGAATATCATATTTTCTTTCCAAACCATTACAGTAACACATACATCTTGATATTGGGAGACACTCTTTTGTCCTTCCATACTTCTTCTGCTGGACTCCTTCAAGTTGACCTTTGTTGAACTCCCCAAATCAAAACATAAACAAAAGAAAATGTCTGCCTTCAATCAGTGAGCACTCCACTTATAACATTTGGTCTCAATCTTCATTACTTTCATGAATTAGGAAAAGATTTCTTCGAGTATGTACTTAAATGTTTCTAGAATACAGCTGTTATTTTATTTTGAGGTATTTTATTGTAGAAATTTTGTTCTCTTACTTATGCCATAGCAGACTTTCAGGTGGTGCTATTTACACATGGCAGCAGTTCCATGGCAAATTTCAGTTTCCACATGTTCTATGTTTCATTCCAAGCATTTTGGTATATAATTTATTGGGGTTATTCATTTTGGGCCTTTTTTAGACTTGAAAGAAAATTACATGAAATTTGACCAAAGTTAGGTTGGACGTCCCCTTAATAGAGTTCATGGATGTTTGATGCTCAATTTTGGAAGGTGTTGTATCTTTCTAATTTATCATAAATAAGAAAGATACATGTAAGGCCTATTACTTCTTTTTCCCTAGAGGGGATGACTCTATTTTATATTATTGAGCGTATTCCATCTTGCTCCATGTCCTTGGCCCTCCAGCCTTTTTACTATTCAGCTATGTCTGGGTCATTGGTACAGTATAAAAATGTTAAAAAATTTATAGTAATTTCTATATTTTTTATACTTACCAATGACCCAGACGGGGATGGCCCTCCCAGGAGTTGGGAACTCTTGCCTCCCCACTGAGTACATAGCGCTTACCAGGCACTGGTTATTAGAATGATTAATGGCGCCAATTTCGGAACGTCCTTGACACTGCTCATGCGCAGTAGAGGTGAAGTGTGGAGGGCCATTCAGGACATGTTTTCTTTGGTTTTAGATGCAAATTTTGGGGATTGGGGGGCAAAATTTGTGTTTGGCCCTATATTTTAAGAGTTAGCACCAGCTATGTCTGGGTCATTGGTAAGTATAAAAAATATAGAAATTACTATAAATTTTTTAACTTTTAAGGACTTCCAGTCAAAGATTGGTGATTGGGTTCTATTTTAACAGTAAAACAGAGCTTGTTTGGCTCATTCTCAATAAAACAGTGCAAATAGGCCACCAGGATATGGAGAAAATTGATCACATTTATCCATGTGCTGCTCACTTGGAAGATCCACATCCAAACTTACAGAAAATAAATGGGTGCAATCATTGCGCATTTGATGTTCATGTTACAGTACATGGAGAGTGGATTGTAACTAAATCACCCATGGAGTGGAGTGGAGTCACCCAAAGTATCAGTTTCAAATTCTGGACGTATGGACAAAAAAACGCAAGCAATATTTCAGCCAATGGACCTCCGGGTTTAACCCGGAGGTCCATTGGCTTTGCTTGTGATGGTTATGCTTTGCAACATATTTGCAATTATTGCTTGGGTGGAATCTCCACTCTGTGGGTGATTTAATGATAATACACTCTTCACGTACTGTACATATGTTGCTTTATGGGGTGATAAAAATACTAATTTGCAATTTGTAACTTCTGTTATCAAAAGAATTCTTGGTACAATGGGCAATAAGTGCACTGCTGTTTATTTACATACCCCTCGAAACCTTTTATATGAAACTCAAAGCTCATGGTTGTGATTAACCGACTTCATTGAACCATTTGATAAATATATATGAATCATACATCATCACGAAAGTTGATGATAACTTTGTACAGGGATTTCGGTTGATATTCTTGTACATGACAATACTTTCAATTCTCTCAGTTCTGACCAGTAATCCGTCCAATTAATTTACACAACCAATGATATGAATAGATATATATTGATTCTCTTAACTCTAACTCCTTTTCCATGGGAAAACTGGTTCTCGGTTTCATAAGTAAACCTAGGGGAAATGTAATGGATGTTACAAGATACTCAAAGGCGCACAAGTAATAGCATTCCAGGAGTGTTGGAGATTTCGTGATTTTTTACTGACTTATTTAGTTAATAAACATATATCATATACTTTGTGTTGGCCGTATATAGCCACTTGCAAGACCTTATGTCTTGTATCAAGGATAATCGGGTTGGTGTGAGGTGGTGGGTGGGGTGGGGCTTGTTAATTTGTTATCATATACGAAAAGACACATTTATACTGAGTGAAGAATAATTTTAAATTGGACCACAACTTATGGCAAGAACAACGAAAAAATTAATTTCTCATTTTAAAAATTAACAAAATATATTACTGTCCTCTGGAACTTTAAATATTCTCACCAATTATCAGTCTGTATAAATATGTCATCTTCATATATGGTGACGGATCATGTATGAAGAGATACATTTATACAGACTGAAGACTGGTTTGCAGTTTGCCAAAGACATGTGTCAAGAACATAGAATATGCATTTCCTGTTTGGAAATAAACGTGTTATATCATTCTCCTTTCTAGACTTGAAACATTCTCGCAAATTTTTACTTTGTATAAATGTGTCTCTTGATACATGATCCTTCATCATATATGAAGAGACACATTTATACAGATTATGAATTAATTTTCAAATGGCCAAAAACATATGGCAAGAACAACAAACATTCATTTCCTTTTTGAAAATAAATGTATTATGTCATCTTTCTCGGGAACTTTGAACATTCTTGGAGATTTGCCAGTTGGTAATGGAGGTATCAGATGTATGAGGATAGCACGATTGCTGCTCAGGTGGTTGTGACCACTTGAAGAATTCTTTTTGTCGCTCCATGAAGCTGATTTCGAACTCCCCATCATCTACATCAATGATATTTTTATACTGTACCAATGACCCAGACATAGCTGGTGCTAACTCTTAAAATATAGGGCCAAACACAAATTTTGCCCCCCAATCCCCAAAATTTGCATCTAAAACTAAAGAAAACATGTCCTGAAAGGCCCTCCACACCTCGCCCCCACTGCGCATGCGCAGTGTCAAGGACGTTCCGAAATTGGCGCCATTTATCATTCTAAGTTTGGCCCTTCATCAGTTAACATCTGACTGATCTTTGTGCTTTTAAATCTCAGTTTAAATGATGCCAGACACATAAATATTAGTGAAATGGTGATTCTAAGGAGGATAGAAAAGGAGGAGAGGAAAAGAATGTGTGACAGAATATTATCAGGGCTGTAACTTAAAATTTTTTAATGAAATTATGTTAAGTTACCTATTTTCAAGGCAGCAGCCATTTTGTTGTCATTCTGATTATTTAGTTACACTGTTTTTTCAAGTGTTTTTCCTCTCTCCCTGTCCTTTAAGTTCCCCCTTGCTATTCTCCCATGCTTTTGGCATTGTTTCTGTAATTATTATTACTAAAATTTCTTGGGAGTTTTAGCTGTATAACAGAATGAATTCTGTTCTTTCCCCATGTTTATGTCTTCACCTACGGGTGGTTAGGCGTTGTGTTCTGCATCTACCATCTGATGTTCTGCAGTTTCTTCCCTGGAAGTCTCTGTTTTGCATCAGATGGTGTATTTTTGGTAACTGATTTCGGGCCTGGGTGCCTGGAGTCTTATTTTAGTGTTTTTACACTCATTGTTTACATTTACAACAGCCCTCTGTGTGAGGGGGGGATTTCTAATAATAATATCTTTATGTTATTTTAATCATAACTAGATACATTATTATTGTTCGTAAGTGTTGAATAAATTGTTTAAAATATTTTTAAAATTTTTGTCCACACTTAGGCTTGGGATCCATTGGGGCTCAACGTTACTTTTCAGAAACTTGGGCTGTTCTGAAAAAAAATATTTTTTCAAAATATTTTGATTTCAATTATTTTTTCTATATTAATGGATCATATTATTATTATGTATTTTGATTGCCAGGGGTTAGTGCGAGTACCAGGACTTGTTTTCTTTTCACATTGAAAGGATATTGATCAATTGTTTTAAGAGGAAGTCTTCCTCTGACCTTATTATCATTCTATATGTGGTCAGTGTACTCGCATTAACTCCTGTTCTGTATCGTATGATTTCGATGACAATATGGGAAGCGTATGTCACGGTATGTTGTTGGGGATTTGGACACTCCGGTCCTTTCCCCGCAGGGTCACTCTACTTTATCAATTTCTATTTCAGACGATCAAGATTAGGGTGATGTATCTGTGATGTCTTCCAACAGTGTGCCTCCGTCGTCACAATTAATGAAGGGCTAGCGGAAAAGTGCTCATGTAATACGCCAATTGCCTAAGAGGACCCTAGTAGGTTCGACGGCCTTTGACGTCCGCAAGCTCGCCCGGTGTAGCGTCCATTCACCGAATGGTTCGGCAGCCGGGTTCGTCCGTTGCGGTCTAGAAGGAATTTTGGGGTGATGCGAGCACTATAAAATTAACTTAATGCACACCCAGTGACGGCGGATCGGAGGGAGAACGGAGGAAGCCTTTTAGTCCGGTTCATAGCTCGTTCTGGTCCATCCGGACGGCAAGCGAGAGAGGCCCCTCTCTCGTTCAACAACATCTGGCCCCAGATGTTGTGGTACAAATGTGTCGTTAGCGGAGCATACGTCCGTCGCTCGGGATGCTCCGTTGTATAGGCAGTCCGCTGAGACTGCTAAGGCTTCCTCTTCTCGTCAGCGCACACGACCGCACCTTGGCTGCGTGACCGCCGATATATTACCAGCTTCGCCGATCAAGGATTCTTCGGCGACCAGGTCACACCATCCGGCAGCCAGGGATTCGAGACCGATGGACTCCGGACGTTCGCATAGGAAAAGTATGCGGGAGCCATCTGATGCGGAGCTGCCCTCGGCGAAGCAGCGATAGACTGCGCCTCCGCAGGTCTCGACGCCGGACATTCTTGTGCACATAGCACAGCTTATCGCAGCATCCCAGCAGCCGACAGAAACGGTGTCGGATCGAGAATTATCCGACAGCGCTGGGTCGGTAGCCGGGGACTCGAGGCCTGCAGACTCCGGACGTTCGCATAGGAAGTGTGCGGGAGTCAACGTACACGGAGCTTCCAGCGGCAATGCATCGTAAGTCCGCTACTGCACAGGCCTCGGGAACGGACGTGCTTTCCTTAATAGCACAGTTTATCGCAGCATCCCAGCATCAACTGAATCTGTCGCATATATTTTATCCGACGATGCTGGGTGGGGACGCTCCGCGGAAGCGGGTACGGACGTCCGAAAGTTTCATCCGGTCCGACGGGATACCGAAAGGGATTCGGTGGATTTCAAGCTTTCCCTTTCGGAACAACATATGCTGCGATGCCGGATAAGAAACTGATAGCGTCGGTGGACTTAGAAATTTTTGCTTCGGTTCAGGGACATCGTCCCTCAGTTCCGACATAGTCCAATAATGTCACACAAACTTTCGAATTATTGAACGACGCTATATATATTATTATTTTATGCTTGCTATCCAAGCATTTCTGGTTTCTTGTTCGAAGAGTTATGGAGATGTCTTTCAAAAGTGTGCCTCTGTCGTCATAGTTAATGAAGAGTTAGCGGCAATAAGTGCTCATGGAATATGTCTATCGCTTACGGAGTGACATTCGCTAGCTCACCCGGTGTAGCGTACATTCATCGAATGGTTCGGCTGCCGGGTTCGTCCGTTGCGGTCTAGGAAGGAGATTTGGGTGATGCGAGCACTTTAATTACTTTAGTACTCACCCAGTGACGGCAGATTGAGGACAGATCGGAGGAAGCCAACAACATAGGGGACCGCATGTTGTGGTTCAGATATTTTACATTCGGAGCTTATGTCCGTTGCTCGGGACGCTCCGTTATATTGACAGTCCGAGAGACTGTCTTTAATGCTTCCTCATCCTCACAGCAGGGCACACGACCGCACATTGGCTACGTGACCTCGAGTATCCGATCAGTTTCGGCATTCAGTGATTCCACAGCGAATAGGTCGCGCCATCCGGTAGCCAAGGGACACGAGGCCTATACACTCCGTTCGCTCGCATATTGGAAGTATGCACGGGGTAACGATCTCGGAGCTTCCTGCGGCAATGCATCGTAAGACCGCTGCTCCTCAGGCCTCAGTGACGGACGTGCTATCCGAGTTAGCACAGTTGTTTCGCAGCATCCCAGCAATTGACGGTTTCTCGGTCGAATCAGGAATTATCCGACGGCGCTGGGTCGGTGCGGTCCGCGGTTGCATCAAGCTACGGACGACCGAACGCTTTATAGGGTCCGACAGGATGGCGAAAGGGATTCGAAAGATTTCGAGTTTTCCCTTTAGTAGTATCGGAAGATGCCTTTCATATCTTCTGGCATTTCTTCCAGTGATTATTTTTCGGACTTCATTGCTGCGATCTTGGATAAGAGACTTATAGCGTCATTGGACTCGGATTTTTCGATCGGTACAGGGACTTTGTCCCTGACTTACCGACGCAGTCCAATATTGTCATTACAACATGTGTTTTATTTTTCGACGCTATATATTATATATATATATACAAGCCTGCTACTAAGCATGATAGTTTAGTTTCTTGTCCGCGTGGCTCATTTCTGCCATTTTATCTTTTTTACATATAGTTTATTTTGGCAGAGCAGGGCATACCGAGAGTTCATATGCGTCTAGACGGTGTGATTAAAGACTGCATATATTCTTTTTCGCCGTTTATGTCTTTTCCAATTTCAATGTTGGGAACGACATTATGTATAGTAGACTTAACTTAGACGCTTTATTATACGTAATCCGCCTTACTGAGGCGTTATCATTACGTCTTCAAGAAAAGATTTACGGGATATTATTCTCAATGTAATTTCTTTTGAGGGCAGTAGTTTGTTCACGTATAACTCCGCCCTTCAGTGGCTGATTGGAGTTGGTTAGACGTGATGCAGCCCTAGCTACATCCACGCGTGGATAGTAGGTTAAGAACTCTCTCAGAGTCGCTTCGTTCTCGGAGGAGCTTCTCTTCGACGGCAACTTTCCGGCAATCCATGAATTGCTTGATTTATACATTCTCTTGTCTATCTAGTGTTACAAGAGATTCAGACTGGGGCAAACATTCGGTGGTTGACTCAGAGAGTGCCGCCGCAGTTGCCGGACCCGAGTGTGGCTGTTATTACGGTTGCCAGTCAAACAGATTGGGATATATACTGATCCCTACGGATTCGAAGTGCCAGGGTCTTTGGGTTCCGCAGTCTTTTAGCTATCAGTTTAACTTCCGCGGAATAATGTTTTTTAGGCTTGCTTTATGTCATTGCATGAACATTATTCAGAAACGCATGCCCAAATTCCTGTCCTTTAATTCGACAGTAGTGGCGTATCTCCGGAACCAGGGAGGCACTCTTTCGTTTCCGTTATTCAATTTAATGGAAAGAATCCGTCTGTTGGTTATAGTACACCAAGTTCAGTTTTGGTCCGTCATATTCTGGGTCGTCTGATTGTTTTATCGCACTCCCGTTCTCTTACGGGTCGCTTGTTGCTGTCAGAATGGACTCTCAACAAACAAGTATTTAATCAGATTTGCTATCTATGGGAGCGCCCAATGATGTTTTATTTATGACACAGCTTGCTAATCAATTGCAGACGTATGTGTTGGCTTGTCCAGATCTCTGAGCTAATACTGTTAATGCTCTATTGATCTATAGGACGGAATGATAGGATACGCGTATCCTCCGGCGCTGTTGTTTTAGCAGGTATTGCTAAGATAAACAACCACTATACATTTCTGTTGATAGCATCTCTATCTTCACAGAGATCATGAGTAATTTACTCTCTTGTCTACTGTGGATCTTAACGTGAAATCTTCCTCTATGTGAGGATCTTTTTTCACTGGGTAAATCGTGTCATCTTTATCACAACCAGCAAGGTCGCAACCTTCATGTATTCCGTTGTGTGGTCCGTATTGCATTGTAAGCACTGTACTGGACGAGCTTTGGACGCGATTTCTTACTATAGGAGATCCTCTTCTTCGCTATTCTATGCGACTAAAGTGGAGGCTCTTCCGTCGTGGTGTAGGGATCATTATGTTCATATGGTTGATCCCTCCATACTACTCATTGCTATTTTTTAGTATACTTGTTTCACAAGATCTACTGCAGCCTGTTGTTATTTAGGTTATAGGTTTATGTTACCTCATACCTATGCACTCTACGATAGTTTACAATTGAGTCTTTTGTCTCTTTATCTAAGTCAGTTAGTAACTTTTTGATAAATAGACTTAGAATCTTTAGATTAAATTCCTATACGGATTTTAACTTCGGTTCTTATTTAGCTAAGTAATCATTTGAGCCTCTGGAAACAGTAGTTTTCAAATTCTGACCTTTTAGACAGTAATTCTGTGGGTTTCTCTTTTACTGTAGAGTCAGTGAGTTTCATGCACTATCGATGGATGATTTTCACTTTCATAGTTTCGGAATCAATACTTCCGTTACTATTTAGGTTGGATTGTTGCATAAGAGTTAGGCTCCTATTATCCGGAACCTATTATTTTAAGGTCCTTCCGTCTTCGTATGGGCATAGGCCTTTACTCTTTCCGGGTACAGTTTATGTATTTATAAACAGATATCTGTTTATTACAAGGGCGTAAGCTTCTTCTGTCTTTGATGTCTAGTAGAAGGACGTTACGCTCCATTTTATTGTTAATGGATTCTATTAACTAGCGTACTGCTTATGGTATATCATTGGCTTAGCAGTTGTGCTTAAGATTTCGGCTCATGAAGTAAGAGTTCTTCTACTTCTTGGGCTTACATTAATAGTGTTGCTATTATAGATTTTTGAAGGCTGCTCATTGCGCTCAGCCATCCATTCATGAATTTTATCTCAGAAATATCGAGTCCATTTCTGGAGGCCTCTATTGTTAGGTCTATTATCTACTGCTCAGAATGTCATTCACTTAACAGTTGCTACTATAGCTAGGTAGGCTGTCTGTTTCGGCAGTGTCTCCGTTCGGCTGCCCTCTTCGCTCTGGGCTATTTGACCCAGGGCAAGAAAAAGGGTGGGGGGGGGGGGGGGGGGAGGGTGTTCCCTTGGGTCACCTGTTTTTACTATGAAAACAAGGGGATACCTCCTCCGGAGTTAGTAATTCTGAGCTGTTATTGGGATGGTTGTTTAGTGAGAAGTTTAAGTTTAAAAAATTCATTCAAGTCTTAGTTTTTAAAGTATAGCTTTGAATATTGCATATGTCAACGGACATGATTATGCAATTCTCACACACTTTTAGGAGTATAAGAGTCTCTATTCTCTAGACTTACTTTATTATTGGCTTACTTTAAAAATTATTAGTATAAGGATTATTGGATATTAATAGAGTACATGGATGTATGAAGCTCAATTTTTGGAAGGTGTTGTATCTTTCTAATTTATCATAAATAAGAAAGATACATGTAAGGCCTATTACTTCTTTTCCCTACAGGGGATGACTCTATTTTATTTTATTGAGCGTATTCCATTTTGCTCTATGTCCTTGGCCCTCCAGCCTTTTTACTATTCAGCTATGTCTGGGTCATTGGTACAGTATAAAAATGTTAAAAAATTTATAGTAATTTATATATTTTTTATACTTACCAATGACCCAGACGAGGATGGCCCTCCCAGGAGTTGGGAACTCTTGCCTCCCCGCTGAGTACATAGCGCTTACCAGGCACTGGTTATTAGAATGATAAATGGCGCCAATTTCGGAACGTCCTTGACACTGCGCATGCGCAGTGGGGGCGAGGTGTGGAGGGCCTTTCAGGACATGTTTTCTTTAGTTTTAGATGCAAATTTTGGGGATTGGGGGGCAAAATTTGTGTTTGGCCCTATATTTTAAGAGTTAGCACCAGCTATGTCTGGGTCATTGGTAAGTATAAAAAATATATAAATTACTATAAATTTTTTAACTTTCCCTACAAACCACTCCCCTTCATACACTGCTGCCACAAATTCTCCAACAGTATAATTGCTGTGTGGCTAAACAATGCTTTCTGGTTCATTATCAACAAGAGACCACCCATCACATTTGTCATAGGTCAAATAAATTCTACAATAACAAGACGTATTCAGTGTTACAGGTCTGTTCTCATGACCTAGCTTGAATGCAACAACAATTTTGCAGTCCCATTCTTCAATCTCCCACCTTTTCCATTAACAATCGGCTTTTGTTACAAAAAAATAATCGATACCAGTTTGAGGTTTAATCGATTTCCCAGGAAAAAGTTTCATATCTCGACACCCTGGGAGCAATATGTGAGCATTTCTCCTACACCTGACATGATGTCCTACCGTATTCTTGTGTCTGTGTATTCGTGGGTATGATATTGCAGGCCTGGCAGTCTAGAAAATCAAGCAGTGCAAACCAGATTGCTTGGGAGTGCAATTGCACCTGTAATTTTCAATACTCCCCGTGGGAACCCCGGGAAGTAAGCAGCACTTGTTTACTGTGGTAAACCAGTTCCGCTTTACTAGTAAAATAGGACCCAGTCACCAATGCTTGGGGTGAAAGTCCTCTAAAATGGGCAACATGTAGATCAACGATTGACTTAACTTGACTTCATCTCCATGTTGTGTCACGATTAGCCATGGTGCATAAATGTGTGACGTTAACCACCAACAACAAACAACAAACAAACAATTTTCAATACATGTACTGGTATGCTTCTTTGGTTACAAGACATGGAGGGTGGATTGTCACCCAATCACCCATGGAGTGGAGGTATCACCCAAGGTACTATTCTCAAATTTTGTACAGAAGCACAAGCCAAGTTTCCTACCAATGGACCTACAGGTTTAACCCGGAGCTTCATTGTCTGAAACTTTGCTTATGCTAATTACACTTTGCAACAAGTTAGCATTTATTGCTTGAGAGAAATCATCACTCCACAGGTGATTTATTGATAATACACTCTCTGTGTACTGTATATTCAATTGAAGGTATTACTATTGTGACTGAAAAATTGTACTACATTCAACTACATAGAGGAAAAATTGGCACACACATATTCCAATTATTCAAGATGTTGCATTTGATTCTTATGTGACTGTCTTCTACACTCAAAATGTATCGAAATGTGCCACAGAATGGGTCATGAATTATTGCGTTTTAAGGCAACATTGACAAATGATAATAGATTTTAAAGGCGCTCCCAAACAGGTCTGTCATTCCAAAAAATCAAGGGGTTCAATTTTTTCTAGGTGTGCAGCACTCCTGCACCCTAAAGAATGCCCGGCCTGATATTGGGTGGGAAAACCACAGTCAGATAGCAATTTGAAGTTTATTTTTATTACACATGTATACTTAGGTCCAGCCAATCACCCACAGAAAAATGTTAATTAACATAATTTGTGGTGAAATATTTCAGTTTTCTGTTTGATAAAAATGTTTTCATATTCTAAGAACAATCCTTTATTTGCAAATTTGACAGTAACGATACTCAAACTGATACACTTCTCCATGTAACTTCCATTACCAATTGTAACAGAGGTTACCCACTCTTGAATAAGGGTAAAACATTGAATGGAATGTTATGGGAATTTTAAGTGGCGTGTATTGGAAATAGAATGTAAATGGAATTTAATCATTATCTAAAATCAGAGAAACATTTGTATTCACTCAGAATGGGTTGGGAAGCTGGGCATTGGTAGTTACACTGGCAAACTGACCACTTACCTTGATTAACCCTTTACCTAACGTAACGGCCAAATCCGGCCAGCGCTATTCTAAAAAATCACCAATTAAATTTTTATACTGTACCAATGACCCAGACATAGCTGGTGCTAACTCTTAAAATATAGGGCCAAACACAAATTTTGCCCCCCAATCCCCAAAATTTGCATCTAAAACTAAAGAAAACATGTCCTGAAAGGCCCTCCACACTTCGCCCCTACTGCGCATGCGCAGTGTCAAGGACGTTCCGAAATTGGCGCCATTAATCATTCTAAGTTTGGCCCTTCATCAGTTAACATCTGACTGATCTTTGTGCTTTTAAATCTCAGTTTAAATGATGCCAGACACATAAATATTAGTGAAATGGTGATTCTAAGGAGGATAGAGAAGGAGGAGAGGAAAAGAATGTGTGACAGAATTTTATCAGGGCTGTAACTTAAAATTTTTTAATGAAATTATGTTAAGTTACCTATTTTCAAGGCAGCAGCCATTTTGTTGTCATTCTGATTATTTAGTTACACTGTTTTTTCAAGTGTTTTCCTCTCTCCCTGTCATTTAAGTTCCCCCTTGCTATTCTCCCATGCTTTTGGCATAGTTTCTGTAATTATTATTACTAAAATTTCTTGGGAGTTTTAGCTGAATAACAGAATAAATTCTGTTCTTTCCCCATGTTTACGTCTTCACCTACAGGTGGTTAGGCGTTGTGTTCTGCATCTACCATCTGATGTTCTGCAGTTTCTTCCCTGGAAGTCTCTGTTTTGCATCAGATAGTGTATTTTTGGTAACTGATTTCGGGCCTGGGTGCCTGGAGTCTTATTTTAGTGTTTTTACACTCATTGTTTACATTTACAACAGCCCTCTGTGTGAGGGGGGGATTTCTAAAAAATAATATCTTTATGTTATTTTAATCATATCTAGATACATTATTATTGTTCGTAAGTGTTGAATAAATTGTTTAAAATATTTTTAAAATTTTTGTCCACACTTAGGCTTGGGATCCATTGGGGCTCAACGTTACTTTTCAGAAACTTGGGCTGTTCTGAAAAAATATTTTTTCAAAATATTTTGATTTCAATTATTTTTTCTATATTAATGGATCATATTATTATTATGTATTTTGATTGCCAGGGGTTAGTGCGAGTACCAGGACTTGTTTTCTTTTCACATTGAAAGGATATTGATCAATTGTTTTAAGAGGAAGTCTTCCTCTGACTTTATTATCATTCTATATGTGGTCAGTGTACTCGCATTAACTCCTGTTCTGTATCGTATGATTTCGATGACAATATGGGAAGCGTATGTCACGGTATGTTGTTGGGGATTTGGACACTCCGGTCCTTTCCCCGCAGGGTCACTCTACTTTTTCAATTTCTATTTCAGACGATCAAGATTAGGGTGATGTATCTGTGATGTCTTCCAACAGTGTGCCTCCGTCGTCACAATTAATGAAGGGCTAGCGGAAAAGTGCTCATGTAAATACGCCAATTGCCTAAGAGGACCCTAGTAGGTTCGACGGCCTTTGACGTCCGCTAGCTCGCCCGGTGTAGCGTCCATTCACCGAATGGTTCGGCAGCCGGGTTCGTCCGTTGCGGTCTAGAAGGAATTTTGGGGTGATGCGAGCACTATAAATTAACTTAATGCACACCCAGTGACGGTGGATCGGAGGGAGAACGCAGGAAGCCTTTTAGTCCGGTTCATAGCTCGTTCCGGTCCATCCGGACGGCAAGCGAGAGAGGCCCCTCTCTCGTTCAACAACATCTGGCCCCAGATGTTGTGGTACAAAATGTGTCGTAAGCGGAGCATACGTCCGTCGCTCGGGACGCTCCGTTGTATAGGCAGTCCGCTGAGACTGCTAAGGCTTCCTCTTCTCGTCAGCGCACACGACCGCACCTTGGCTGCGTGACCGCCGATATATTACCAGCTTCGCCGATCAAGGATTCTTCGGCGACCAGGTCACACCATCCGGTAGCCAGGGACACGAGGCCTGCAGACTCCGGACGTTCGCATAGGAAGTGTGCGGGAGTCAACGTACACGGAGCTTCCGGCGGCAATGCATCGTAAGACCGCTACTGCACAGGCCTCGGGAACGGACGTGCTTTCCTTAATAGCACAGTTTATCGCAGCATCCCAGCATCAACTGAATCTGTCGCATATATTTTATCCGACGATGCTGGGTCGGGACGCTCCGCGGAAGCGGGTACGGACGTCCGAAAGTTTCATCCGGTCCGACGGGATACCGAAAGGGATTCGAAGGATTTCAAGCTTTCCCTTTCGGAACAACATATGCTGCGATGCCGGATAAGAAACTGATAGCGTCGGTGGACTTAGAAATTTTTGCTTCGGTTCAGGGACATCGTCCCTCAGTTCCGACATAGTCCAATAATGTCACACAAACTTTCGAATTATTGAACGACGCTATATATATTATTATTTTATGCTTGCTATCCAAGCATTTCTGGTTTCTTGTTCGAAGAGTTATGGAGATGTCTTTCAAAAGTGTGCCTCTGTCGTCATAGTTAATGAAGAGTTAGCGGCAATAAGTGCTCATGGAATATGTCTATCGCCTACGGAGTGACATTCGCTAGCTCACCCGGTGTAGCGTACATTCATCGAATGGTTCGGCTGCCGGGTTCGTCCGTTGCAGTCTAGGAAGGAGATTTGGGTGATGCGAGCACTTTAATTACTTTAGTACTCACCCAGTGACGGCAGATTGAGGACAGATCGGAGGAAGCCTGTTAGTCCGGTTCCTGGCTTGTCCAGGTCCGTCCGGGCTGTGAGCGAGAGAGGTCTCTCTCTCGCCCAACAACATAGGGGACCGCATGTTGTGGTTCAGATATTTTACATTCAGAGCATATGTCCGTTGGTCGGGACGCTCCGTTATATTGACAGTCCGAGAGACTGTCTTTAATGCTTCCTCATCCTCACAGCAGGGCACACGACCGCACATTGGCTACGTGACCTCGAGTATCTGATCAGTTTTGGCATTCAGTGATTCCACGGCGAATAGGTCACGCCATCCGGTAGCCAAGGGACACGAGGCCTATACACTCCGTTCGCTTGCATATTGGAAGTATGCACGGGGTAACGATCACGGAGCTTCCAGTGGCAATGCATCGTAAGACCGCTTCTCCTCAGGCCTCAGTGACGGACGTGCTATCCGAGTTAGCACAGTTGTTTCGCAGCATCCCAGCAATTGACAGTTTCTCGGTCGAATCAGGAATTATCCGACGGCGCTGGGTCGGTGCGGTCCGCGGTTGCATCAGCTACGGACGACCGAACGCTTTATAGGGTCCGACAGGATGGCGAAAGGGATTCGAAAGATTTCGAGTTTTCCCTTTAGTTCTATCGGAAGATGCCTTTCCTATCTTCTGGCATTATCTTCCAGTGATTATTATTTCGGACTTCATTGCTGCGATCTTGGATAAGAGACTTATAGCGTCATTGGACTCGGATTTTTCGATCGGTTCAGGGACATTGTCCCTGACTTACCGACGCAGTCCAATATTGTCATTACAACATGTGTTTTATTTTTCGACGCTATATATATATATATATACAAGCCTGCTACTAAGCATGATAGTTTAGTTTCTTGTCCGCGTTGCTCATTTCTGCCATTTTATCATTTATACAAATAGTTTATTTTGGCAGAGCAGGGCATACCGAGAGTTCATATGCGTCTAGACGGTGTGATTAAAGACTGCATATATTCTTTTTCGCCGTTTATGTCTTTTCCAATTTCAATGTTGGGAACGACATTATGTATAGTAGACTTAACTTAGACGCTTTATTATACGTAATCCGCCTTACTGAGGCGTTATCATTACGTCTTCAAGAAAAGATTTACGGGATATTATTCTCAATGTAATTTCTTTTGAGGGCAGTAGTTTGTTCACGTATAACTCCGCCCTTCAGTGGCTGATTGGAGTTAGTTAGACGTGACGCAGCCCTAGCTACATCCACACGCGTGGATAGTAAGGTTAAGAACTCTCTCAGAGTCGCTTCGTTCTCGGAGGAGCTTCTCTTCGACGGCAACTTTTCGGCAATCCATGAATTGCTCGATTTATACGTTCTCTTGTCTATCTAGTGATTACAAGAGATTCAGACTGGGGCAAACATTCGGTGGTTGACTCAGAGAGAGCCGCCGCAGTTGCCGGACCCGAGTGTGGCTGTTATGACGGTTGCCAGTCAAACAGATTGGGATATAATACTGATCCCTACGGATTCGAAGTGCCAGGGTCTTTGGGTTCCGCAGTCTTTTAGCAATCAGTTTAACTTCCGTGGAATAATGTTTTTTAGGCTTGCTTTATGTCATTGCATGAACATTATTCAGAAACGCATGTCCAAATTCCTGTCCTTTAATTCGACAGTAGTGGCGTATCTCCGGAACCAGGGAGGCACTCTTTCGTTTCCGTTATTCAATTTAATGGAAAGAATCCGTCTGTTGGTTATAGTACACCAAGTTCAGTTTTGGTCCGTCATATTCCGGGTCGTCTGATTGTTTTATCGGACTCCCGTTCTCTTACGGGTCGCTTGTTGCTGTCAGAATGGACTCTCAACAAACAAGTATTCAATCAGATTTGCTATCTATGGGAGCGCCCAATGATGATTTATTTATGACACAGCTCGCTAATCAATTGCAGACGTATGTGTTGGCTTGTCCAGATCTCTGAGCTAATATTGTTAACGCTCTATTGATCTATAGGACGGAATGATAGGATACGCGTATCCTCCGGCGCTGTTGTTTTAGCAGGTATTGCTAAGATAAACAACCACAATACATTTCTGTTGATAGCATCTCTATCTTCACAGAGATCATGAGTAATTTACTCTCTTGTCTACTGTGGGTCTTAACGTGAAATCTTCCTCTATGTGAGGATCTTTTTCACTGGGTAAATCGTGTCATCTTTATCACAACCAGCAAGGTCGCAACCTTCGTGTTTTCCGTTGTGTGGTCCGTATTGCATTGTAAGCACTGTACTGGACGAGCTTTGGACGCGATTTCTTACTATAGGAGATCCTCTTCTTCGCTATTCTATGCGGCTAAAGTGGAGGCTCTTCCGTCGTGGTGTAGGGATCATTATGTTCATATTGTTGATCCCTCCATACTACTCATTGCTATTTTTTAGTATACTTGTTTCACAAGATCTACTGCAGCCTGTTATTATTTAGGTTATAGGTTTATGTTACCTCATACCTATGCACTCTACGATAGTTTACAATTGAGTCTTTTGTCTCTTTATCTAAGTCAGTTAGTAACTTTTTGATAAATAGACTTAGAATCTTTAGATTAAATTCCTATACGGATTTTAACTTCGGTTCATATTTAGCTAAGTAATCATTTGAGCCTCTGGAAACAGTAGTTTTCAAATTCTGACCTTTTAGACAGTAATTCTGTTGGTTTCTCTTTTACTGTAGAGTCAGTGAGTTTCATGCACTATCGATGGATGATTTTCACTTTCATAGTTTCGGAATCAATACTTCCGTTACTATTTAGGTTGGATTGTTGCATAAGAGTTAGGCTCCTATTATCCGGAACCTATTATTGTAAGGTCCTTCCGTCTTCATATGGGCATAGGCCTTTACTCTTTCCGGGTACAGTTTATGTATTTATAAACAGATATCTGTTTATTACAAAGGGCGTAAGCTTCTTCTGTCTTTGATGTCTAGTAGAAGGACGTTACGCTCCATTTTATTGTTAATGGATTCTATTAACTATTGGTACTGCTTATGGTATATCATTGACTTAGCAGTTGTGCTTAAGATTTCGGCTCATGAAGTAAGAGTTCTTCTACTTCTTGGGCTTACATTAATAGTGTCGCTATTATAGATTTTTGAAGGCCGCTCATTGCGCTCAACCATCCACATTCATGAATTTTATCTTAGAAATATCGAGTCCATTTCTGGAGGCCTCTATTGTTAGGTCTATTATCTACTGCTCAGAATGTCATTCACTTAACAGTTGCTACTATAGCTAGGCAGGCTGTCTGTTTCGGCAGTGTCTCCGTTCGGCTGCCCTCTTCGCTCTGGGCTATTTGACCCAGGGCAAGAAAAAGGGGGGGGGGGGGGGGAGGGTGTTCCCTTGGGTCACCTGTTTTACTATGAAAACAAGGGGATACCTCCTCCGGAGTTAGTAATTCTGAGCTGTTATTGGGATGGTTGTTTAGTGAGAAGTTTAGGTTTTTAAAATTCATTCAAGTCTTAGTTTTTAAAGTATAGCTTTTGAATATTGCATATGTCAACGGACATGATTATGCAATCCTCAGACACTTTTAGGAGTATAAGAGTCTCTATTCTCTAGACTTACTTTATTTATTGGCTTACTTTAAAAATTATTAGTATAAGGATTATATTGGATATTAATAGAGTACATGGATGTATGAAGCTCAATTTTGGAAGGTGTTGTATCTTTCTAATTTATCATAAATAAGAAAGATACATGTAAGGCCTATTACTTCTTTTCCCTACAGGGGATGACTCTATTTTATTTTATTGAGCGTATTCCATTTTGCTCTATGTCCTTGGCCCTCCAGCCTTTTTACTATTCAGATATGTCTGGGTCATTGGTACAGTATAAAAATGTTAAAAAATTTATAGTAATTTATATATTTTTTATACTTACCAATGACCCAGACGGGGATGGCCCTCCCAGGAGTTGGGAACTCTTGCCTCCCCGCTGAGTACATAGCGCTTACCAGGCACTGGTTATTAGAATGATTAATGGCGCCAATTTCGGAACGTCCTTGACACTGCGCATGCGCAGTAGGGGCGAAGTGTGGAGGGCCTTTCAGGACATGTTTTCTTTAGTTTTAGATGCAAATTTTGGGGATTGGGGGGCAAAATTTGTGTTTGGCCCTATATTTTAAGAGTTAGCACCAGCTATGTCTGGGTCATTGGTAAGTATAAAAAATATATAAATTACTATAACTTTTTTAACTTTTCATTATTTTTTTCATTTTTTGTCTCAAAAACATAGGTTATGACCCCTCGTTGGAACGAGCTCGTTCCAACGAGGGGTCATAACCTATGTTTTTGAGACAAAAATGAAAAAAATTAGTTATTCACAAATTTTTTTGCAAATGTCGTCGTCTGCTTTTCAGGTTAGGTAAAGGGTTAATAACTTTTGTTTGAGACTGTAAATATCTTCCTTGAAGGTGTCAGAAATGGTTGTAAACACGTTCTTACGAAAAATGAATGCACAGCCATCAAGAGAGACAAACACGGATCATGACATAATTGTTGTAATGGATGTTATGTCAACATAAACCTATACTCGAAGCTAACAGAAGTGTTTTTTAATACGATGCCTATGAGTGTTCATCCGCAAGTGATTATTTCCGTAGAAATGGTTATAATAAACCCCACAATGAGCTAGATTCGAAGGTTTGGTCAGGTGGTTCCATGAAAATGTATGTAACAAGCAAGGTATGGATAAACAAAATGCATAATACTTTATGCCGACAAGCTAGGTGCCCATTTAAAAGAGCCTGCATGTTTATTCAGTAACAATGCAGCTCAACAAATCAGCAAAAATATATTCCCAGTAGCAGCGACATTGCGGTACAGGAAAAACCCTGTGGGAAACCTGTATTCTGAGCTATTGCAATTGCCACCTGCAGGGTAACTGCAGAACCACGCTTTTACAAACATCTTGTACAGAAAAAATTTGCAACACACTTGATGTACAGAACGTCTAAAAAATTGGATGAATTGGAAAACAAAAAAAAAGGATTTGACACCAGTCAAATAACAGAGAAAACAAGGCCAAGAGCGAATTTCGTTTAGAAATACCAAAACGACTCCCAAAATGATCTTTTCACACACACAAAAGAATTCCAAATAAAATAAATTGCATGCTCTTTAAATGGCAAAAAGCTTGAACTGATATTGCAATCAATCAGGATACCACACTCCAATTCGCTTACATGATGAAACACCAAACAATCAATCAGTGAACAATCCTTTGTTTATTTGAATGGTCCATCAACAATATATTCCAGCTAATTTAACATAACGCAGGAAAATATTATTTTGTGAGCATCAAGAAAAACAGAAGAGAAACTTGAAAGTTTGATCTGCTAAGTTGAGGTAATGTGTAATACTGTCAACAAATTGAAGTGAAAGGAAATGGGGAAATGTTTGTTTCAGAAATGTGGATGGAAAATCCCAAATACACACACTGGTTTAGCAGCAACACGAACTTCATAACAAAGTCATAGGCAAAATAGCTTTCTGTGACAAGTGTTTTGACATCTCAAATACAGGAGAAGTGGCATTAACAAGACATGAGGTCTCCAGAACACATACTATTTTGGATAAAAAAAAATAATTTAAAAAAAAAACATAGCACAGCCAACAGTTGTTGATTGACTTGTTACTGAAGAATTTTAATAGTTTTGGTTCATCAGTTCTGATAATTGGTGGTAAAAAACTCAAGAGAACTGGCACTGGCAGTAAGCTTAAACTCCCAACACACTGCATGTACATGTAAGTGTTTTGTAAGATATATTTTTGATTTATCTGATCACCCTGGAGACTAAAAGAAAATGCTTCGATGGCTGCAAAGGGTATGGAAAAAATAGAGGAGGGTCTGGAAAAAAGTATGGAATTTTTTTTCTTGGTAGGTGTAGGAAGGGAACCATGATGCAGAAAAGTGGCTCACCCGCCACCATCTTGGGGTGGGGGAACTGACTATAAATAACCAGTTTTCTAACCCCTCATGATCGTCGATTGCTTTTTAAAGAATATACTTTGATGTCAGTTAAAAATTAATTTGCTGATGATGTGCACATGTTTGGCGGCAATGCATTTACAAAATGTTTTAATTATTATTGACAAAAAGCAAGTGCCGAGGTGGAAAGTTGATAGTGTATAACTAGTTTTGATGCTAGGTAAACACCATGACATTTGATGAAGTGAAAGCTGGTACTCTGTGACTACAGTCACAGTATAGCAGATTTAACATCAAACGTCCTTGATTGGGAGGAGATACAGTGGAACTCTGTTAATTGAATAGCCACTTTGCCATTGAAAATTATTCAATTAACAGGAGTATTCAATAACAGAGATTGTGTCACTTTCCTGCATTCTAGAGATAAACTTAGCTTTTATTCTATTATATCTTGTTTGACAGAGCTCCGTGAGCTCTGTCAAACAAGATATAATCGATTAAATGCATGTATTGGATGTACTGAGGCCAAATAGGTCTATAAACAAAGAAAAAATGGGGAGAGTCAGGATAATTTTTCGACAGGTTACAAGATTTTTTATTCAATTAACAGGAGTTTACCCTATAGTCTATATTCAATTAACAAGTCAAATTTGTACTGGAGGTATGGTAAATGGTTTTGTGTTGGGAAATTATATTCAATTATCAGGGATATACAATGAAGAGAAATCCAATTAAGTGGGCCCCACTGTACCATGTTGATTGACTTGATGCAATCGTGGGGGGTGGGGGATCTGAGTTGCAACATTTTTTTGCTGACACTCCAACAATCCAGATGTATAGTGATCAGTTGGTAGCCCTAACATGTCTAAAGCATCTGAAGAGTATTTTTGACAAATATGTTTCAGGCCCCACAAAGCAGGTGTTTTGTTCCTCAGGCTATTTTTTTTTTTATAAAATTGCATGTGGATTGGTGGTTTTTTATTTTATTTTTTATTTTTGTAATTATTTCTTTACCATCAGAAGTTCATGTTCTTGGTTTGCTTTATGTTTTTGGCCTCAGAATCTACAGAATAGCATGGGTGGTCATGTATTTCGTCTCTTGAGTGCAAGAAGGCTTTGAAATGCTAGTACAGCATAGAAAGCCTTGTTGCTTTCAAGTGACAAATTTATCAGTAATAAGGATAAAATATCAGACATAAACCATTTAATTTTTATTTTTTTAAGTTCGCATTGGTTATAAAAACAGAGAATGCTGCAGCCAAAAAGACCATGCAGGAGGGCCTGAGAAACAGCTTTTCAACTTTAATTATAATTAATAATAATTACAACAATTTTTAAATTCAATTTCTATTCAGTATCAAGCCAAGTCAAGGTTGTGGACCATACAGAAACTACTCAACAACATATGAAGTTGTGACAAAATTGATTAATGATTGGGAGGATCATCGTGGAGCTGAATGGGTTTCTGTAATAATACAGATTGTATCATCACCTGGATTTATAGCTGGTTTTATAGTTCTGCTCAGGTATTTACACCTTAACCCTTTACCCAACGCAGATGATATCAAAATTTATTATTTTAAATATCATTTTTAAAAAATTTTCAAAAACTTTCTACAAAACCATATCATGTGACCCTCTTTGGAACAAGCTCAACAAGCTTGTTCCAAAGAGGGGGTCACATGACATGGTTTTGTTGAAATTTTTCGAAAAATAATATTTTTTCAGCTGCTGAATTTGCATATTACGTGGACGAATCTGACCGATTCGTTGCTAAAGGGTTAAACATATTTTTACACCAGAATGTGTTGCTTGTTCTTGTGAATTATTCTATTGTGTAGGAATAATGGGTGCAAACTCACCACAGGCATTTGTTTTGTTCATGAACACTAGAGGAGGTGTCGGCAGGCATATAGTCAAGGGCTTTGTCTGTATATTTGTACGAATGTTTTTACATTATAACTCAAGCTTTGGATGTAGGATTTGGTTTGGTGAGAATATTTTTGGACCAGTGGT
The DNA here is from genome assembly GCA_031216915.1 of Pictodentalium vernedei. NCBI lineage: Eukaryota > Metazoa > Mollusca > Scaphopoda > Dentaliida > Dentaliidae > Pictodentalium > Pictodentalium vernedei. The sequence goes on from CM062293.1 coordinate 435,476,452, forward strand.
AGGTGTGATAAATATAGAAATTATTTTCCATTTTCCATTTTCAGTACGGAACATTCCCAAACACACCCCTCAAAACCACAGACCTGTGAAATTCTCAATATTGAAATCAAACTTCCTCAGCTTACATGTACCTGTAAGTATGTAGAGCTCTTGGAACGGAGCTCCCTTGTTTTATCCTTGGAACATCCTTAAAAATCATTGAAGTTCTCATCTCTTGTCATGGGCTTCTTGAAACCCTTTGAAAATATATCTCTGAAAGATCATTGAATATTTCATCTATATTGCTCTTTGTCAAGCTTTCGGCCTCTTGGCCTTCTTCAAGGACCATTGATAAATTTTAAAACTACATCTCCGCACTATACTAAACAACAATCAACATTAAAAAGAAAACTATCACCACAGTTTTGTTAGAACGTTTGACGTATGCCGATCAGCAGCCATTAATTCCCAATTCCATAACATGCAATGAACATTTTATCTTAACTCTTCAGCGCCTTGTTCTTATTTTCATAATTTTGACTGCAGCAAAACAGGTGCCCCTCATGTTACAAGTTACATTCCAAGTATCTTAGCATTTGTTTCTAGACAAGACTTGGATGCCAATATAGGCAGTCAAGACTTGCATAAAAACAGCTGTAAAGCCATGGGATGTAGATTGTTAGAATGCAGCAAACTATCTGTAGACATCTCCAGGCTGTTAAGGGTTAAAGGTCTGGTCATTCAGCTGCTCCATAACCTTTTAGGCCTTGTGGCCTGGCAATGATTTCTGGTCCATCAATCAGCCAAGGTTTAACTGCAAACAACTGCCAGGGGAAATTTTAATATTGTCAAGAAGACTTCATGTAACAGACGTTGTAGCAGTAAATGTTCTGGTATGTGAAATAATGCTGGATTTACAATTAATCCTTCAACTTGCTATATTATTTTGATATGCCCGTTTGAAAAAAGGGCTGTATTAGGTAATCAGTCTGTCCATCTGTCTGTCTGACCATCCATCTGTCCTTCATCTGTCTCTCTGCCTGTCCATCCATCCATCCATCCATCCATCCATCCATCCATCCATCCATCCATCCATCCATCCATCCATCCATCCATCCATCCATCCATCCATCCATCCATCTGTCCATCCATCCATCCATCTGTCCGTCCGTCCATCTGTTAACATTTTTGGTTTCCGACTGATGTTTGAATTATTTGATCTCAACCAAAGTTGGTATGTGTATTACCCAGCTACTGAAACAGGCCAAGTTCGATTATGGGTTCTATTCAATTATTTTTTTTTAATATGTTACAGCACTTTTTTAACATAGAATTTGACCGTCCATTAACAATTTTGGTTTTCGACCGATAACTCCAGGTTGGTTTATTTGATCTCAACCAAAGTTGGTACATATATTACTCAGCTACTAATACGGGTCAAGTTTGATTATGGGTTCTGTCCGATTATTTTTACATGAGTTATGACTCTTTTTTGACAGAATTTGATCATCTATTAACATATTTGATTTTTGACCAATAACTCCAGGTTGGATTATTTGATCTCAACCAAAGTTAGTATGTATATTACCCAGCTACTAATACAGGTCAAGTTTGCTTATGGGTTTCATCCAGTTATTTTTACATGAGTTATGACCCTTTTTCGACAGAATTTGACCGTCTATTAACATTTATGGTTTCCGACTGATAACTCCAGGATGGATTATTTTATCTCAACCAAAGTTGGTATGTGTATTACCCAGCTACAAATACCTGTAAAGTTTGATTGTGGGTTTGGTCCGATTATTTTTACATGAGTTATAACCCTTTTTCAACTTAGAATTTGACCGTCTATTAACATATTTGGTTTTCGACCGATAACTCTAAGTTGTATTATTTGATCTCATCCAAAGTTGGTACATGTATTACCCAGCTACTAATACAGGTCAAGTTTGATTATGGGTTCCGTCCAATTATTTTTACAGGAGTTATGACCCTTTTTCAACAGAATTTGACCATCTATTAACATTTTTGGTTTCCGACCGATAACTCCAGGTTGGATTATTTGATCCCAACCAAAGTTGGTGTGTATTACCCCGCTAGTAATATAGGCCATGTTCGATGTGGATCAGTCCATTTATTTTTAATTAAGTTATGATCTTTTTCACCCGAGAATTCGACTGTCTATTAATATTTTTGGTTTCTGACTGATAACTCCAGTTTGGATTATTTTATCTCAACCAAAGTTAGTACAATTCAAAATGGGTAATGGGCCTATTTAGCCTCGCCTGGCAGTGCTCTTGTTCAAAGATGATTTATTACACAAGTATTTTTTTTTCAAAGGTATCATGCTACTAGCAAGGGGACACTTTTTTTTGCAAGATTTTGTTCATAAATAATTGTTTTGTTACAATATATTGGAGGTTGCCTTTTGGCATTCTCCAATAAATTTTAACAAAATTTTATATAAACTCTTTTTTTTCTGCTCAGTAAACCACAACTTAATGTATGTAGTATAAATCCATTAAAGCTGCTTTCTACACAATTGAGGAGATCCATGATAGTAGCTTACTTGGTCTAAGGAAACTAACTGAAACTTGGTAAAAACATAACTGTATGAGTAATTTTTTTTAGATCAAAAAAAATCCTGATTTCTTCCCAAGATAACAGTTGAGTCCACCTGACTGGATATTTCTTAATTGAATAATCCTGTGAATTGAATATAAATTTCACACACAAAATGACTTAACATAATTATATTACAAAATTGACCTGTTGACTGGTTGAGTTCTGGAAGCCCATTTTTGGGCTTCAATCTGAAGTGGACAGTCCACAATTAAAAAAACTTAATATTCTGTGCATGTGCTTCGCATTTCCTTCGAAGAGAACTCATTTCTTCTGTAATTCTGTAAAAGTTACCTTGTTAGAATTTATGGGAGAGTGTCTAAAGGTGCTCTCCCATAAATTTTAACATGGCAAAGACAAGAAATTCTGTCAATCCAAAATAATTTTGCACTCTACCACTTTATTGCATGTACAGTTAAAACTAGAAGTCCCGTAACGAACTGTGTGCTTATCTAGGCTTAATTGCACGTAGGAATTGTGCGAAATTGCAATATTGAATGGCATCCAAAGCACGGCAGGTTCTCCTGGTTACTCATCGCAAACATGGGCAGTGTGTCTGCCAATGGACCTCCAGGTTACCCAGAGGTCCATTGGCTGAAACATTGCTTGTGCTCTGTATGTACAGAATTTGATAGCTTTACTATGGTCATAATGCGTCGAGGCATTTAGGCCTCAGTACATTTAGTACAAGCATTTAATCTATTATATCTTGTGTGACAGGTCTCCACTAGCTATGTCAAAAAAGATATAATAGAATAAATGTTCACCTTATTTCTCGGATAAAGGAAAGTGACCAAATCCTGGTTAATTGAATACTCCTGTTAATTGAATAATTTTTACTGCAGGAGCTATCCTATTAACCCTTTACCCAATGCAGACGACATCAAAATTTATTATTTTAAACATCATTTTTTTTAATTTTTCAAAAAATTTCAACAAAACCATATCATGTGACCCTCATTGGAACGAGCTCAATGAGCTTGTTTTAAAGAGGGATCACATGATATGGTTTTGTTGAAATTTTTTGAAAAATAATATTTTTTTCTACTGCTGAATTTGCATATTACCTGGACGGATGTGCCCAATTCATTGGATAAAGGGTTAACAGGATTCAACTGTATTACCATTCCCCAAATAGGAAAATCTCCGACTTTTGGAATTATTTTATGTTTGTTTATTTCTAGTGTGGGGACTTACTACATGAGAGTGATCATGCAGGGTCATAAGCAAATGGTGAAGTTATTACGTCAGCAATTACAAATGGTGAGTCTTTCAATGTGTTTACAACACAAGTAAAACAATAAGCATTTTCATTTTTTGTCTCATTTCAGGCCTTCTGTTTTATATTGGGTTCTGCCTTCTTAGTGATTAAGTAGAATCATAAACTGGAAATATATTTCCTTCTTTATGCTGAAAATTCCACATGTTTTGTACACTGAGCATTCTGAAGTTTCTGTCACTTTCTGGTATGATAAACACATGTTGAAATTAGAGTTGGGACGATACACCAAATTCATGGTACGATATGTATCTAGGCACACGAGTCACGATACGATATGTATCCTAATACATATAATGATATTCATCCTGGTATTGAAGCTACAGTTAAGATCACAGGGACCATGATGGAGCCAGCAATTCATAGTTTGGTAGCACAGAAACATTAAGGAGAAGGGGGATCAACTTGAGCCCCACCCCCCACCCCAATTTCCCATATTCTATCACGTACTGCACTGACTGGTCACTCGTGTCTGAGCTTATACTCTGGCATAAGCCCATCCCTAACTTTACAAATGTGAATTTCCAAGTGGTCCCTATGAGCCTTAGCACATCCTTCTACTTTTCAATTTTAGAATAAAGGTGATTTTAGTCACAGGCACTGGTAATTATGATGAAGATAGGTAAGTAGTCATCTGATGATAATGACAACTAACCTTACCAAACACATAAAAAAATGCTGGAGTACCCTGGTCCCCAGGTTGGCATTGAAAATACATTAGTGATTGAGACATGCTCTTGCAGCTCATGGTTCGACTTTCAATTTGCAATTTCCAATTTCCAAATCAATTCATCCGAACAAAAAAAAAGTGGAAGATGATTACAAAGAATAGCTGGTGCACATCAAGGGGCTAATTAATAGGCATCGACATCATAGAAAACATGAGTGAAGTTTTGTCAACTGCTTTGAAAATACTCGTAAAATTGTGGCTAAAAATTTATCATTTCGCATAACCAATGGACGTTCATAATGAATTGGTGGTTTGTTGCACTGTTTATCTGTAGTTTTACCATTTTTGAATCAGAATGTTGGATGAGCACATAAAATATTAAATCGCACCATGCAAGCAAAATTTTGGTGATTAGATCACACCTGGGAGATCTTGCTTCTCAAACAGCGATGCGAACCCAAACAAAAAATGCCCTGATTTAATAATCGGTATTCCAGTGTATCTCGGTGTTATATTCCAAATTGCAGGGTATTTGAGTTGGCCAAATCACCCTTGCCTAAAATGTGATGTGTTGAATGTATTGAGAGTGAAAGAGTTGAATTTCAAGATTGGTGAACGGCCTATATAGTGGTATCGCGATACGACGAAATTTGGACGTTTGCACTGGTACCTGTATCGTGGGTGCTCATATCGGTATGTATCGGAGTACCGGGATATCGTCCCAAGCCTAGTTGGAAGATTGTTTTCTGTAGTGCTTTGCCATTTCTCTGTCAGCAAGTTAGAATGATAAGACAGAACACAGTGAGGGGAGAGTGTAAGCAGTCATGGAATTCTGACGCAAGCGATTTTTAGCTTGCCTTAACTGCACATGCAATTTAATCTGACATAAGCGTTTTTTTGCTCACCTACTTTCAGCTATTTTTGTCGGTGACGGACCATGGAACGTGTGTACAGAATATGCTGGGTACATGTGTGTGTCGGCCACTACATGTACCAGTCCCCCTGAACTTCTCGATCGATCTGACCACACTGGGGTGGAAGGGATAGCAAAAAATGAATACAGGTTCATTCATTAACATTTTATTAATTCATTTAAAATTGATTGGCTTGAATGCACTCGAAAGAGAAATTACCCAACCCAGTATTAACACCCTTCACTCTGATGTCAAAATACCAAAATTTCAGGAAGCTGTTTTTTCCCATAATGCATCTAGAAATTTACTCAATTCAATCTCGTTTGACAGAGCTCAGTGAGCTCTGTCAAACGAGATTGAATTGGTTAAATTTCTAGTTGCATTACGGGAAATTTTTTCTGTCTAAAATTTAGATATTTTGACATCAGTGTGCAGGGGGTTAACTAAGTCTTTAGAAGATCTTTGTGAAGCAAAAAAGTGAAAAAGATTTCAGGAGAGCAATTTGCTCGCCTAAGTTGGTTCCAGGTGAGCGATTTATTGCCACCCTGGATTTTTCAGAAATTCAAGCCGGTGTAAGGGGACTAGAATCAACAACCTAAGAGTCATAATGTGCCAAATTCATGCGTGAAATACAGGAAAAACTCTACCAAGCATCGTTGATTCCTGTCCCATATACTGAACCCAAATTAATTGTGTTCTGCATGTAACCATGATTCAACTTGATTTAAGTGTATGAAGCTTATATTATTAAAGAAAAATATCACTATCGGCAGTCTGATACCTTTCCTGTCTGGTACTGTTTAGTGTCAAAGCAGTTCATTCATGCCATAACACCACTCAGATGCATAATGCCCAATCAGAAATGTTCTTACATGGCATTGTTATGCATTATCAAGATTCCATGTGTGGTGTATCCAGCACATTTCTCAATATCTATTGTATCGCATAACATTCAATGTGCACAGCAATCATGGTATAATATTATTAACCCGTTCATCACTGATGCACTGAAGGGTATTATTAGTTACCCCGTGTCTGATCACGTGGTACGGATTTTTACCTACCCGAAGCCAGCTGTATCCCATTCGGCCAAATGGGATACGGCTGGCTTCGGGTAGGTAAAAACCCGTACAACAGGATCAGACACAGGGTAACAAATTTATCTACTGACTTTCTGTTTTAGAAGTACAATCTATTTCATGTGTGAACACACACAGCATGAGATCCTTTATCTTCCATTGTTGAGCCATACAGGTTTCTGTGGAATTTTTGTGCAAAAGAGTTTTTGTGAAAATATGCCAATGTGACTAGTATAAAAAAATTATTGAATTTCTTTTTTTCTTTTTTGTCTCAAAAACATAGCTTATGAACCCCACATTGGAGGGTCTTCTACGGGGTATGGACAATTTGTAGATTTTGGAACGAGGCTTCCACTGGGTATGGGAAATTTGTCAGTGGCTGGGCAGACGTATCGTGGGTTTCAATGAATATGGTCTCATACCACGTATCTATCAACCAATCAAATAAAAAAATTCACTTTAGTCAATAGATAATGTCTTATACCTTTCTCTATACAACAAAATGGGTGAGTCTATCATTTATTATATACAGTTGAAACTAGAAGTCCTGTCATAAATAGCGTAAAAAATGCTTATTAGTTTATGCGCTCCTTACTGCAGAAGAATGAAGTAGTCTGAAATACTCAAGAGCATTTGCGCTGTTCAATGCAAAATGTAATGCGCTATTAGCAAGGTCAGTAGTGAAATCACAAAACACAAAATGAACAGATCAAACAAAAAGAAAATTTTGAGGTTACAGTTTGTGAAGGGTGGATTACTACTAAATCGCTGTGTGATAAGATGTTTCCTCAGTAATTATGAACAATTTCTGAGTACAAAACACAAGAAGCACTTGCAAACTTATATCACATGGATCACCAGATTGCACCCAGTGTTCCATTTAATGAAAGTTTACAAGTGTTTCTTGTACTCTTATGAACAATTATAAGTACTTTTCGAGTGGGTAATATATGACACTGTGACTAAGTAGTAATCCTTTCTCTTCATTCTGTATATACAGTCGAATTTTAAAATCTGTTTACATCATTACCTATACATGTATCCCAGTAGATGTTAGGAATGATGTTAATGATCTCTATTTACTAGTATAGAATTCTACAGAGTTGGGCACACTGTTTTTCTTCAAGAAGTTAGTTACGCTAACAGTACAGTTTGACAGGGACAAAAGTGCACTTACTCAGAGCATTATTACCTCAAAAATAGTGCACAATACAGTCACAGGACTTCTAATTTCAACTGTACTGGGGATCAGTCATGGAATTCTGACGCAAGCGATTTTTAGCTTGCCTTAACTGTTCACACAATTTAATTCGGCATAACCGTTTTTTTGCTCACCTACTTTCAGCTATTTTTGCCGGTGACAGACCATGGAACATGTGTCCAGAATATGCTGGGTACATGTGTGTGTCGGCCACTACATGTACCAGTCCCCTTGAACTTCTTGATCGATCTGACCACACTGGGGTGGAGGGGATAGTAAAAAATTAATACAGGTTCATTCATTAACATTTATATTAATTCATTTAAAATTGATTGGCTTGAATGCACTTGAAGGAGAAATTACCCAACCCAGTATTAACACCCTTCACTCTGATGTCAAAATACCAAAATATCAGGAAGCTGTTTTTTCCCATAATGCATCTAGAAATTTACCCAATTCAATCTCGTTTGACAGAGCTCAGTGAGCTCTGTCAAACGAAATTGAATTGGTTAAATTTCTAGTTGCATTATGGGAAATTTTTTCAATCTAAAATTTAGATATTTTGACATCAGTGTGCACTAAGTTAACTAAGTCTTTAGAAGATCTTTGTGAAGCAAAAAAGTGAAAAAGATTTCAGTAGAGCAATTATCTCGCCTTAGTAGGTTCCAGGGGTGAGCAATTTATTGCCACCCTGGATTTTTCAGAAATCCAAGCCTGGGAGATTAAAATTGATCTGATACTACTATTTTGGTCCCCATAAATCCAGTCTGACTGAAAACAAGAGTGTGGTTTTCCAGACCCATATCCAGTGCTCTCTATCAGACTATTATTACATCTACATTGTGATTATACTCCACTCCAGCTGAGTTCAGTGGAGTAAGAACTATGTTCTGGAAATAGCCAGTTGTTACAAATCACCAGATGTTTTATCCACTAAAAAACTATCAGTTACATTTAAAAATCAGGTGTAAGTATTAACTGGTAGAGTGCTAAATTATTTTTTGGCTATCAAAATTTGTTCACATATCTTTGCCTTGTTACAGGCACTCTCCCATAAACTGTAACAAGACAAGTCCTTACAGACTAAATAATATCATTTCAAAGATAATACAAAGCACATCCACTGAGTTTGAAGCCATCAAGTTGCAGTACCATCACCCCAGAATAAAGCACTCTACCAGTTAATAAACTCTACACCATTAATTAAAATCACATAATATTTTTATACTGTAACCAATGACCCAGACTTAGCTGGTGCTAACTCTTAAATATTCAGGGCCAAACACAAATTCCCCCCCCCCCCCCCCCCCAATCCCCAAAATTTGCATCCAAATAAAAAAAAACTGATGTCCTATATGGTCCTCCATACTTTTACCTTCTGCGCATGCACAGTGTCAAGGAAGTACCAAAATTGGTGCCAAGCCTCATTCTTTGTTTGGCCCTTCTGTCAGAAACATCTCACTGACTTCTGTGCTTATATATCTCAGTTAAAATGATACCAGACACAATATCATGATGGAAATGGTGGATCCAAGGATGCAATAAGAGGATGAGAGGAAGAAACAGTGGTTGGATGTGTTCAGGGCTGTAACTTATAATTTTTATTATAAATTATTTCATGTTCCCTAATTTCGGGACATGGGCCTGATGTTTTCATTCTTGCTATGAAATCTGCACTGTTTGTTAAGTGTTTCCTCTCTCCCTTCCTTTGAAACCCCCCTTGCTAATCTCCACTGCTTATGGAATAATTTTGAAATTTTTTTTATTGAAATTTCTTGGGAGTTTAGCTTAGTTACAGAATGTTTATTCTGTTATCCCCATGGTTACGTCCTCACCCTTGGGGTGTTTAGGTGTTTTTGGTCATGCATCTACCATCTGATAAAGATTCTGCTTTACATCGGTTAGTTTTAAGAATCTGTTACTGACTTCAGGCCATGTTTTTCAGTGCCTGGAGTCTTATTTCCGGTTTTTATAGACTTTTGTTTACGTTGACAACGGTTACTTTCTTTTAGTAATTCCGTGTCATCTGTTAGGTTAGATATGTAGTCAGATACATTTGTATACTCCATAAGTGTAACATTAATTTTTTTAGTTTGTTTAAAAAAATTTATCCACACTTAGCTTTTTTGGGATCCAATTGAGCTCATCGTTCCCATTGGGAACTTGGGCTCATGTCAAAATTTTTCGAAATTTTTTTTTTATGAATTATTTTTCGAAATTTTGTTATGGATTGTATTATTATTATGTATCTTCATAATATTGAGGGTTAGTGCGAGTACTATGGCTTAATAATATTCTTATATTATGAAAGAATTTTGTTCAAATTGTAAATCGAGGAAGTCTTCCTCGGATTCTCATGCTCATTGTGCTTGCTGTAGTCATTGTACTCGCACTAACTCTTGTTCAGTTTGTGCCAATTGGGATGACCAACGTTGGAGACGTGTGTCACGGTACATTGTTAGTGGTGAGAGATCGATGCCTGTTCTCTCACCACCAGGTCACTCTAGTTTTTCAGTTTCTTTTTCAGAGGAACAAGTATAAGGTGATGTTTCTGTGATGTCATCTGGAAGTGTGCTGCCATCATCGCAAATTAATGAAGAGCTAGCGGCAAAAGTTCTCAAAGACATTAGACAAGTGCCTAGGTCTTAAAAGGGATTTATGGCCTTGTCACCAGCTAGCTCAACCAGCGAATCTATCACTCTGCATATGGGTGGTGTGACGCTGGGTAAGTCCATTGCATCCAGGAGAGGAAAAAGCATGTTGCGAGCACTATAATCTCGGATCACGCACACCCTGCAATGACGGAATGGAGGACGGAACAGAGGAAGCCAGTCAGTTCTGCAGTAAGCTCGTTCTCCCTCTCTCTTACAAAAGCATCTGGGGCTGGATGTTGTTGTTCAAAACATTCGTCAGTCGGAGCATACATCCACACCTCCTGTTTGGAACGCTCCGTCTTATAGACAGTCGGCGTCGTCTAGTCTATCGGCTTCCTCTTCAGCATATCAGCACACACGACCGCACCTTGGCTTTCTGACCTCAGATATCCAGCCTACTTCACTGACAAAAGATTCCTTGTCATCTAGGTCACGCCATCCAGTAGCCAGGGACATGAGGCCTCTACAGTTGGGACGTTCGCATAAAAGGATTATGTCGGACACACCATCCAGTGGCTAAGCAACAGAGGACCGCAGCTCCACAGACCTCTGTGATGGACTTGCTGTTGCAGTTAGCGCAGCTCATCGCAGCATCCCAGCAACCTATGGAACATCCGTCAACAGTTTCTGATCAGGAACTGTCAGATGAAGCTGGGTCGGTTCGTTCCTATGCAAGGTCAGACAGGGACTACCGAGATTCTTGTCTGGTCCAGTTGGGTGGTGAAAGGGAAATTATGGAGCTGGATTTTTCCCTTTTGGAACAAAATAAGGTGGCAATGGAGTTTATCCATCACCACCTTCCAGACGTTCCATCGGACCAGGTTGCTGCGACAAAGGATAAGAGACTGATAGCGTCATTGGATACTGACCTTTTTGGCCAGATTAAGGAAGATGTTCCTGATTATCCGGTCCAGTCCAGCAATGTCTCATGGACGTTTGACTTGCTTAATGACGCTATTTTTAATTTTGCCTCAAAGACAGGCAAGAACAGTTTCTTATCATCACGTACTCTGGATCTGCCGTTCATCAATAGTAGGAATAGATTTGCAACGGCAGAACAGGGCATACCGACAGTTCCTCTGCATTTAGACGATCAGGCTGAGGACTTGTCCCTGCCTTCGTCTTTTTCTATTCTCCCTAGCACTATAGAGCCGACGATTTCGTCTAATAGAGTGAATTTAGATGCCTTGTCATACGCAGATCAGCTTACAAGTGTTTTAGCACAACGTCTTGACGGAAAAGAATTTGAGGACGTCTACTCCTCCTTAAGAGTTCTTTCTAGGGCTATTGCATTCTCCACGTACAACTCTGCCCTATAAGTGGCTAATTTAGAGTTGGTTAGACGTGATGCGGCCCTGGCTTCATCCACAATAGTGGATTCAAAGGTGAAAAACTTTCTTCGAGTCGCTCCGGTTTCCGGGGATTTTCTCTTTGATGGTAAGCTTTCTTTAATCTATGACTAGATTTCCAAGAAAGCTTCAGATTCTCTGCTTTTTAAGTCGGTTTCTAAAAGACCTGACTCAGCAGAAAAGAGTAAAGCAGGTGCTTCTGGTTCGAATTCGTTCAGGGGAAGCTTCTATAAAGGATATAAAAAATCCTCTAGCTCTTACTCTAGAGACTGTCAGAGTAGCGACTCAGGTAAGGGACGTGGTTCTGGCCGATACAACTGGTCACATGCTCCCAAGGTCGACAGGACGAGGCGCTAGATGGGGAGGATGTAGTTTCTCTTCCTGTAGGCCTCGCAGGTCCACGAGGTGATGGTCAGGACCTCTATTGCAGTCCGGTAGGCGGAAGGCTGACAAAGTTTTTTGACCATTGGTTGTCAATTACCGACGACCGATGGGTAAAAGAGGTTATCTCGGATGGCCAAAAGCTATCTTTCCAAGAAAAACCTCCGCTAACAGGAAGTCTGTGCTGGACTCAGCTTCCATCCAATCTTCAGAAAAGAGATTCACTTCTATCAGAGGCAATCTCTTTTGGAGAAGAATGCACTAGAGGTCGTGGAAAACCAGGAATCCCTGGGTTTTTACAACCTGTTCTTGGTACCGAAGCCAGACGGCTCGTTCCATCCAGTTATTGATCTGAGCTGGATAAACAAGTTGATCGTGGCTCCAAGACCATTCGATCAAGTGAGGGCGAGCATTCAAGTAGACGATTATGCATCAAGCATAGATCTCAAGGATGTGTACTTTCATGTCATGGTACATCCGACATTCAGAAAGTACCTTTGCTTCACCGTCTATCAGTTCTGAGTAATGTGCTTCTGTTTCAATCTAGCGCCCTGGGCTTTCACTCAAATAATGAACTCGGTAATGGCTTATTTCTGAGCTCATTCGTCTGCGGTAATGTCGGCCTACTTGGATGGCATTCTTCAGAGGTACGGCAACAAAACAGTTCTTCAGAACAGTGTTCAGAGTCTGCTTCAATTGCTCCGACGTCTCGGTTTCATTGTAAATGAAAAGAAGTCGGATCTAGCTCCGTCCAAGTTGTTCACTCACTTGGGAATGAGCTTTGAGACTCTCAACAATCTGGTTCGTCTTCCGTTACTCAGAGCAAAGTCAGTTGTTATGCTCATTTTTGTCTACACTCAGACATAGTCACTGCGAGAGAATTCATGCGATTGATGGGATTGTGCGGAGCGGCGGCGGATTTCATGCCGGATCTGGTTTTTACAATTATGACGGATGCGAGTCAAACAGGTTGGGTCGCGACATTGAGCCCAACAGATTCGAGGTGTCAGGGCCTTTGGGATCCGGTGTTCCTGAACAAGCACATAAACATCAAAGAGATGATGTCAATTTGGCTTGTGCTACGTCATTGGATGAACATAATTCAGAATTCACATGTTCAAATACTGTCGGATAAGTTGACGATAGTAGCATACATTCGGAAACAAGGAGGCACTCATTCGATTCCGTTATTCGACCTAACAGAAAGAATTCTTCTGTTTGTTCTAGAACATCACGTTCTTCTGTCGGTCCGTCATATTCCAGGTCGTCTGAACATTCTAGCAGACTCGCTCTCTCGGAACGGTCACATGTTACCATTAGAATGGACTCTCAAAAAGCGAGCATTTAATCGGTCCCTGTTGGCCGTTTGGGTTCTATGGTGTACCCACCGTTTTTTGGGGGGTTTTTTTCTGCCACCTTCTCTCGTAGTTGAGGGTGTTCTTCTACTTTCTGTATCTGTTGAGTTCACCTTTTCCTTCTACTGCTCTCACCTCTGTTATTTCCAGTTCGGTTCCTTTAGGGCAATTCCTTTTGTTGCCCTCGCCTTGGTGCGTTCTCGTGGCTGTTTCTCCCACACCTGCGGTGGGTGTGGAACGCTGTCATTTCGGGGCCTCCATTCAGTAGAGGAGGTGGTTTCTCCTCTCATGGGCCTCATTGGGACTCGAACTGAAGGTCCTCACCTCGATTCGTCCCAGTTCTCAGACCGTTGAGCCACCATCACATCCGATCCTTGGGTGTTAGATGTTGTTAGGTCCGGGCTGCGAATATCCTTCTGAAGGCACCCCACTCTGTCCAGAGTGCCTCTTCCAACCACAGTTCCTTCAGACGTTTTACGTCGGGAGCTTTTGTTCACAGTGATAGACAATCTCCTGAATAAGGGGGCGTTCGAGGTCGTCAAGAACATTCAGTCAGTGGGGTTTTATTCCCACCTGTTCTTGGTGCCGAAGAAGAACGGTTCTGAACCAGTCTATCATTGCTCCCAAGTTCAGCATGGAGACTTTTGCTCCCAAGTTTAGCATGGAGACTTTCAGGTCGGTCCACCGTTCATTTCACCAGGGAGATTTTGCTTCCAGCATCGACCTGCGAGACGCTTACTTTCATGTTCCGATTCATCGAGTGTCGCGGAAGTATCTCAGGTTCGCTTTTCTGGGGCAAGTTTACCAGTTGAAGGCCATGCTTTTCAGCCTCAACCTGGCTCCTTGGGCCTTCACCAGACTGATGTCGCATGTGATAGCCTTCCATCGCACACAGTCCAGGGTGACTACTTCGGCATATCTTGACGATATCCTCCTTCAGAGGCATTCCAATGCTGCCTTACTGGAGTTGGATGTCGACACTCTGTTGAGCTCTGTTGAGCTTGCTCATGTCACTAGGATTCAGAGTCAACGAGGAGAAGTCGGATCTGGTCCCTTCTCAGTCGTTTTGTCATCTGGGGATGGCCTTCTGCACTCAGTTCAATACGGTGGCGGTTTCCCCAGGCCAGGGCTGTGATTCTCTCAGCTTTTGCTCTGACTCTGTCCCAGTCCACATCCGCGATAGCACGGGGTATTCTCCGGCTGCTCTGTCTCGGTGACAGATCTCATTCCTCTAGGTCGGCTGCATGTCAGACCTCTCCAACACTTTCTGCTCTTTCGTTGGAGGCCGAATGTTGATTCTCTGGATCTGATGCTTTAGTTACCAGAATCTCTTCATCCTCACCTTCTCCACTGGACAAATGTTCAGTGGAACATGCAGGGTGTCCCGTTGGACTTGCCCACGTCTGATCGCGTTCTGACGGCAGATGCCAGCGATCCCGGATGGGGTGCAACGTTGGATCCTCTAGGTCTTTCCTTTCACGGGATGTGGAACCAGGATCGGGCATCTCTACACATCAACCAGAAAGAGCTTCTTGCTCTTCTTCTGAGTTTCAGGCAGTGGATCCCTCACCTGTCGAATCGTCAGGTCCTTCTGTTGTTCGACAATTCGACAGTGGTTGCTTACATTCGGAACCAGCAACCGGTTCCAATGCACGAATTGGCTCGGGATCTTCTACTGCTCGCTCAGGATGTCAACGCCGGGGTGGTTGTTCGTCACATTTCCTGTCGTCTGAACGTCCTAGCCGACTCCCGGTCCCGACGGGGCAGGTTCTTTTCCACCGAGTGGATGATCTACATGGCGGTGTTCCATCGATCTCTTTGTGACTCATTGGAACCATCATGTGGACACTTTCATGTCCCCGTGTCCAGATGCTCTGGCTTTTGCCGTGGACGCTCTGGCCCTCCTTTGGGACGGTCTTGTCGGCTATGCCTTCCTGTCGGTTCCGATTCCGCCTCAGGTTCTAGCCCAGATATGAACCTGCAGTCGTCAAATTCTTTTGATCACACCTCTGTCGCCTCGGTGGGTGTGGATCAATCCACTCCGCTCTCTGTTAGCGGTGGTTCCGGCATGTCTCCCTCTATGTCACGACTTTCGTTCCCAAAGTCACCCGAGGAGGTTTCAAGTTGACCCGACTTCATTGTGCCTTCGCACATGTCTTTTATCGGGTCCTGTCTCCTCTGTAGTGGTTTTTAGAGACAAGCAGTGGTGTTGCTTTTCTTCTTCAAGGACGCACTCACTCCACTGGTTTAGCCTCTGTGGCTAAGGAGAAGGTTCTTCTGTCGATGGTGTGCGATCAATCTGTTGCTTCTGTCACTCCTTCGATCACACCGCTTGCGGAGTTTCTGGTATATGTTTGTTTCTGGGGGGTCTCCAGCAATGGGTACAAGTCCATGCTTCGAAGACCCTTTTCATATGTGGTACCGCATTGTTTCGACACTCATCCTTGCCTCTCCAAGCTTGTTCGACTCTTTTCCTTGAAAAGGCCTAGGGCTTTGAAGTTTACCCCAAGGTGGACACTTTCTTGGGCGCTGCTCTGCTTGGGGGTAGTGGGGGGGGGGGGGGCATTCGCACCTTTATCCTCACTCATGAGATAAATCCCAGTATTCACAAGAAAACATTAGATATCCTCTACATTCACACAACATGTTCAGAAATTTGTGGATAGGCTTATTTCGATTATTTTTCTTGTGTTTTACCTGGCTGTAAAGGTATAGAATAAAACGATTATTATAACATTAACTGATCTGATCTAGTCTATATTTATTTGTGGGGAAGTTCAGTAACAACCCCGATCTTTACCCCAACTTCGCATTTCCCTGTAGGGAATTGAGAAGTAAGTTTAATGACTTACGAATCCTGGTTAGGACTGGATTTGATTGAAAACTATGGTATGCACAAGCACACAGAGTTCACGCACACAGCAGGGTTAAATGAAGTTGGGGTGGGGTGGGGTGGGTTGGTAGGAAATTGGGGGACAAAATATTTTTCTTCTGATTTTGCTCCCTTCACTTCTTTTCACATCTTGCTGGGTTAAGTGGATCTTCCCTGTGTAAATAAATTAACTTTTTCCAATGGAAACCCCCAGAAAACGTTTTTGAAGTCTTTAGGGCCCAGAAAGTGAAAAAATAACCTTAGCAAAATAAAGCAAGAAATATCAGGTTGAGAGTTTTGGGCATTTAAGGCATGAATGAATGTATGCAAGGTTGATATTTCTCTGGAAAAGTGTATGTGTGTTTGGATGGGGAGGGTGGTGGTGGGAGGGGGAGTTGGACAACACTACTCTCAAGATGGACCTTTTTTTCTTGTTTAAGTACTCTTGCTCACTTGCAAACCTGTATAACTAAAAAACTGGCAGAAGGTCTAAGAAAGTTAAGAATCTGTCTCTCAGGCCCTCCCGGATGGTCACTTTGGCTGCCTCATGCTCTCTTTTAATGACCAATGCAAACTTAAAAAAGGAAAAATTAAATAGTTTATGTCTGTTATTTTACCCAAGTTAATAAAATTGATAAATTTGTCCCATGAGAGCAAGAATGCTTTTCAATGCTTAAGCATTGCAAAGCCTTCTTGCACTCAAGGGATGAAATACACCTCCACCCATGCTATTCTGTAGATTATGAGGCTAAAACATTTAACAAACCAAGAATATGAACTTCTGGTGGCAAAGAAATACTGGGTAATTACAAAAATAAAGAATAAAATTAAAAAATCCACCCCCCCCCCCCCCCCCCCCCACAATCAATTTTACAAAAAATGCCCTGAGAAACATGATCTACTTTTTGGGGGCCTAATCATATTTGACTATGTGAATTACTCACTTCACACTGTTTCTAGTTCTAAGAACTTGAACAGGTATGTAATAAGTTGCATAATAAGGTCACGTAATTAGATTTTTAAAACTCTACTTTGCAGAATGGTTAGTGTATGTGTGTGGGTGTGAGGGGGGAGGGGGGGGGGGCTAATCTTCTTTATACTAAAATTGCAGTATGTATTCAATATTTCCCATTTTCAACATGGCCATTGAGAAATGTACTAGATACACCACAGTAATCTGGCCTCTATCAGAACGTCATGTAAGAATACATCTGATTGGGTTGTTAAGCATCTGATTGATGTCACACAAGAAGGTAAACAGACCACCAAAAGTGATATTTTCAGGGCTTATATTTCATCTAAATTTGGGAGAATCCATTTGGATTCTTGTGAAAATCGTTGTGAGAATCCATACCTACTATGAGTGTCCCAGGATCTCATAAGATGAACATAGTTGAACCACTGTTGTATACTGATAACACATGTTCACCGTTTACCTCACACAGCCTTTTGATTTTTAAAATGTAAACTGAATTTGATATTTAAAAAAAAAAAATAAGGAATATTTACCAATAAATCCTTAAAAATATGGATGTCATTGAAACTGGCTCATTGAGTCAGTTCCAATGACGGCCATATTTGTACAATTTTATTGACAATCTGTCAGGGAATTTCAGATCATGTTTGCCTTGTATTGGTTAATTTGCTGCCACCATGTTAGATAAAGGATTAAATTGAGTCAATTCTTTTCACGTGAATCCTAGTAGAGGTGCAGCTGGAATCTACATGGATTCTCGCTGATTTTGTTGCATGAATCTTTGCATGAGTTGATTCTCAGATTCTCGTCGAAATATAAACCCTGCATTTTTCTTTAAAAATTTAAGCTTCGTTCACTTAATTCATGTTTAATCATGATATAAATACAAAACAGAACTCATGGGTTGAGTTCTGTTGTCTAGAATCAAAGACCCTTATTGGGTTTTTTTGCTATATTTGACTTGTGTATTTGACGCCCATGACACGCTTGAAATATTCCAACTCTGGTCGTTAATTCTTATCTCTCATACTCCACCCTCAATGTGTTCTGTCTCAGTATTTTATAGCAAGTGTACAATACCAGGCAAAATACTTTGGAACAATAAGGCCCCACAAAGTAGATCTTCTGTTTCTCCGGCCTTTTTTGGTCAATTTGCATGCAGGCTTGGCATTTTTTATTTTATTTTAGCTTAACTTGACAAAGTCAAGACAAGCTATTGCCATCACTCGTGCAGAAGTCTGTGAGTCTGTTCACATTTTCCTTTCCACGAAATTTTATATGCAGGTTTGAGGTCATGTCTAGATGAGAACGTCCACTTTTGGTCGCAGTCAGTCAACCGTGATGGCTGCCCAAGCTCAAAACCCAAAAACCTTTAGAACAGTCTACAGTCCATATTTATGGAGGGATTTCATTGTACCTTGGTAGGACGACTCCATATAATGTCTATATGAGAACATTCCCTTTTGATCGACTGTGATGGCTACAGGGGCCCAAAGCCCGAAAACCTTTAGCACAGTCCACAGGTTGTATTTAAAAAAGGGATTTCATTGTAACTAGGTAGGATGACTCCAGATAATTCCTAGATGAGAATTTCCCCATTTGGTCTTGATCATTCAATCATGACAGCTTCTCCAACCCAAAACCTGAAAAACTTTAGCACAGACTACAGGTTGTATTTATGAAGGAATTTCATTGTAACATGGCAGGATGACTCAGTATAATGTCTAGATGAGAACGTCTCCTTTTGGCTGCGATCAGTCAGTCGTGATGGCTACACAAGCCCGAAGCCTGAAAACCTTTAGCACAGTCTACAGGCCGTATTTATGAAGGGATTTCATTGTAACTTGATTTTGGAATACTTTTACTGTAACTTGGTAACTTTAGTTGACATACATTAACAGTGAGGGCCACATACATTAATTGTGAGGGCCACATTAACCTGTCTCTCAGTTCTTTAGTACAGTCTACACCTCATATTATTTTTATTGAAAACATAGCACACAGAGAACAGAAATTAACATATTCCTAATTATCACAATTCTTGTCTTATTTCATAATCCTTTCATAACATTGAACATTATCCTTTTCATTAAACACAACACACAGACAAGTTAAACTACGGTGTCATTGACACTTTCATTTATTTTTGTAATTATTTATTTGCCATCAAAGGTTCATGATCTTGGTTTGTTTTATGTTTAGGCCTCAGAATCTTCAGAATAACACAGGTGGTGGTGTATTTTGTCCCATGAGCGTATAAAGGCTTTGCAATGCACTCAAGGGAAAATTTATCAGTTTTATTAACTTGGGTAAAATATAGGACATAAACCATTTAATTTTTAATTTTTTAAGTTTCCATTGGTTATAAGAGAGCATACGGCAGCCAAAAGCACAATGCTGTAGGGTCTGAGAAGCAGATTTTTAACTTTTATAGGCATAAATAAAAGAAAATTTTTGATCTCATTTTTCTTATTTTGATAATTTGAAGCCTTTACATCAAAGCTCATGGATAGTTTTATTTTTTCATTATCTTAATTCTTCTACAATTTCATTGAGCAGGAAGGAAAAGACAAGGCTTATTTGCTGAAACTGTTACAAGAGGCTAGTGAGAGAAGCAAAGATCTGAGACAGAGGAGACCAAATACAACACCATCTAATCGAGGAGCTTCGGAGGATGCTCACTTGTCTCCAGGTACTTTGATTTATTAAGAATAGTTCTTATGGTATGAAAGCTTTTTTTCAGTGCCTGACTTGTAATCATACAAAGCCACATGTAGGCACACAAAAATATTTTTTTTCCAATCTTAATAATTTACTTTTCATTGGGGATATCCAATTTGCTTGCACTTGATTGTGGTGTAGGTGAGTTTTTCAAAACTCAGTGAATGTTTTTTTTTTTTTACTCTTGCATGAATTTTTTTTATTTTTTCAACACCCAGTTGTCCAAAAAATTATGTATGTGTGATGATGTAATTTAAATGTTATTGCTGCAGGCAGAATGTTAAGTCATTGATTTTCATTTTCCTTTTAAACCAAAACAATCATTTGTAATTGTTCACTGAATGTGTGGATAGTATACATTCCCCCGTGGAACCAGGGAAGTGAAGCAGTGCTTGTTTATTATGGTAAAATAGGATGTAGTCACCAATGCTTGGGGTGGAAGTCCTCTAAAATGGACAACATGGGTATAAACAATTGTCTTGACCTGACTTTATCTCCATGTTGTGGTTATGATTAGCCATTGTGCAGAAGTATGTGACCTTTAACACCAATCAATAAATAAATAAATAAATAATGGCATACATGAAGTGGACAAATACAAGTGATATATCATCACATGAGAATAGTAAGGTTCTCTCTTCATTAGAAGATCAGGGATGTGGCTAGAGGTTTCCGATTTGGTTGGTGTAGGATAGTAAATTTCCAACTAGGGTGAGGGACCGGGAGGGGAGAAACCCCCAGCCAGTCCCACACTCTAGTTGGAAATTCACTACCGAGAAAAATTTAGAAAATGAAGCCATGAAAGGAGGCATAAAATTTATTCTAGTAACTGAAATGCCAACACATTTATGATAGAATTATCAGGTTATTATTATTATTTGGTATTATTCTAGGAATTGAATATGTGCTAAACAAATGCTGAAGCTTAGAACTTTGAGTAATTCACTCTCTCCTGATATTAAATGAGATTGCATATTGGCTCTAAAAAGATAAGAGATCATGTCTAGGTGTACTATCGGTGTCGTCTACTTTCGCCTACAGTGTACTTTCGCCTACAAAATTATCAGGTAAAAGTGTAGGCGAAAGTGCACTAATTAAGGTATAGGGATTAATAGCTAATTACCTGCTCTACGCACAATAAATGGACCGACCATTCATTCCCAGCATTTTTCTTTTTTTCTTATGTTATGTGTTTGTTTTTTTTTTCTTATGTTATGTGCAAGGTAGTTGTTTTAGCTGAGGCCATGAAGACAAATACTGATTTTTTTTAAAAACACAAATCAACTTATCAGCAGCTTATCAACTGTATGTTATCCATGGACTTGTGGGAACTAAAATGTCCCAGCTCGCATTCTGCGATTGGGATGTTAACTTAATGGACTCTTGTAAGAACAAGTTTAGAACATCATATACAATGTGGATTTGTCAATAAAACCTTGCAAATATGAATATTATTGGAACCAGCTCAGGGAGCTGATTCCAATAATACTCATACTTGTATGTTTTTATTGAGACTGGAGTGAGAGATAGAGAGAGAGAGAGAAAGAGAGAGAGAGAGTGCGCGAGAGAGAGAGAGGATAAATTGTATCGATATTTGTCAATAAAACCTATGAATATGAATATTATTGGAACCTCTCTCTATATCTCTCTCTCCCAATCACCAAACGGTCAGTTGATTTTATTGTGGGTAGAGCAGGTAATTAGCTACTAATCCCTACACCTTAGTTAGTGTACTTTCGCCTACACTTTTACCTGATAATTTTTGTAGGCGAATGTGCACTGTAGGCGAAAGTACACTGAACCGTACTATCACTGGCAAGTCATCCTAAGGCAACAAGTTAATGATATTGATTCTGGACAAGACCTTTATCTGAAGCAAATCTCTGTACATGCACCTAGTGGAGATTATACATGTATCAAACGACCAATTAATGTGAGGTTTTATAATTTTGTCATGTGAAACAATAGGAATTGTGGGATTTTAAAAAATGTACTACAGTGGAGCCCTCTTAATCGGATATCTCTTAACTGAATAACCCTGTTAATTGAATATAATTTCCCAACGCAAAACCATTTACCATACCTCTAGTACAAAGTTGACCTGTTATTTGAATATAGATTATAGAGTAAACTCCTGTTAATTGAATAATATATCTTGTTACCTGTCAAGAAATTACCCTGACTCTCCCCAGTTTTCCTTTGTTTATAGACCTATTTGGCCTCAGTACATCCAATACATGCATTTAATTTATTATATCTTGTTTGACAGAGCTCATGGAGCTCTGTCAAATAGGATATAATAAATTAAATGCTAAGTTTATCTCAGGAACACAATCCCTGTTAATTGAATATTCCTGTTAATTGAATAATTTTCATTGGCAAAGGGGCTATTCAATTAGCAGGATTCCACTGTATTTATTTTGGCAAAATAGAAAACTGTCAACAGTGATTTGACACATAACCTATGCTGTACAATGGAGTACATCCAATTACAGGATTATATATACATGTCAGTATAAATAATTATTCTGAAGTATTTTTATCTTTTAAAAATTCTTTTTTATTTTAACATGTTATAAGGTCAGTAAGTATATTATGAGGAAGGGCATATTAGATAGGCTTTCATTGATGAAAACAAGTCAGTTCAAGAAAAGCACTCTTTCCCATGAGAACTTTTTACAATAAGCTAGGGCTGCACGATATTCAAAACAGAATACCAGTATCGGTATTCAAAAAAATATTGTGGTATACCGGTATATCGAAAACTATTCAGATATCTGAACATAAGTACCACAATCGAGACGTGAGGCATCACAGTCGGAACGAATCAGCATGCCTTGATGATGCGGTTCAAAAAACCTTTACCCAACGTAGACGATATCAAAATTTATCATTTTAAATATTAGTTTATTAATTTTTTCCAAAAATTTCTACAAAACAATATCATGTGACCCCTCATTAGAACGAGCTAAACGAGCTTGTTCCAATGAGGGGTCACATGATATAGTTTTGTTGAAATTTTTGAAAATTATTTTTTCAACTGCTGAATTTGTATATTATGTGGGCACATGCAGACAATTCTTTGGGTAAAGTAATAATATTATTTATTCTGATCTACAGTTAAAAAACTCGAGACAGCTTGAAAATTAAATTGTGGGTAAATAAATAACGACGATAAACCAATATTTTTGTAATTACACCGGTATTCAATCGATATTGATTTGAATTTCGGTATATATCGGTTTATCGATATACCGTGCAGGCCAACAATAAGCTCAAGTTGAGTTGTTAGATAATACATTTCTTTTCTACCTACTCACAGTTGTTTACAATTGTCTGTAACGTAAGTACAAGCCCTACTTCGGAACTAACTCAAGCTTTTAGAGAACTTTTCCAAACAAGTTGGAAAAGTAATAGAGTGCAAAAGCACGAAAAAGATCGAAAAAAGGGTCGAGGAAGACCAGCGCTCGAAATTACAGGTACTCTCTCTGCACACCTCTTGCGTTTACCAAGCGCATGCGCAACAACCATGACATCAATTCCTTTTATTTCTGCCATTTGTACATGGTCGGAAATTTTTGTGACTCGTTCTACTTTGCTTTTATTCTTCATGAACAACTTATTCTATGTGCTCTGCATTTCATTGTGTGCAAGTAGATTGTATCCTTTTATCAAGCTATCCAAAATTGTTTTTGATTAATGTTATTTTTTATCATTATTGCTTGTTTCTTCACACTTAATCTACTTTTTCCCCCACGTGTGAACACGACCTTTGTGCTGTTTTCTGTCGGCGGGAAGCTTGATTCCATTTTCATTCATATAATGCCAAAGACTATTCCTTGTACCTCTTGCTTGCAAGTGAAGCATGTGGACGACTCTCATTCCACATGTGTCACTTGCAACAATTGCACTCAGGCCCATTCCTGTGGTATTTGTGGGGTTTGGTCCTCTAAATTCTGGGCTTCTGTTAACAAGGTGGTTCTGTCCAGAGCTAGAACCCCTCGTTCGCGGGGTAAGGGTAGCCGTGCCGTAGCAGACATTTCTGCTGGTACACGTGGTGACTCTGTCAAACAGGATTCTGATCTGTCTTCTGTGGCGAGTTCCTCTGCAACTGTTGATGGTGCTAGTTCAGTGATACCTGACGTGGAGACTCTAGTCTCTTTGTCTTCTGATGTCACTCTTGAGGCATCTGTTTTCGTAGAGAGCTTCTCCGATCTGCCTCCTACGCCGTCAACAGTTGCTGAGGAAGTTGTTACTACAGATCCTATTCTGTCTGATGGTGGCTCTTCCATCTCCTCTGGGGATGGTCTACAGTCTCGGGGGACCGAGGCTGTATCTGCTGGGGTGTCTGTGTGCTCTCCGCCTCCCCTAGCCTCGCGGCAGGGCTGTGCGGGTTTGGTGTCTGCTCCGTCTCTTCTGGCTAGGTTTGCTCCTAGTCGATTGAGCCGGTCGGTCGCTTCGGCAGCGATTCCTCGTCCCTCGAATGAATCGTTTATTGTTCCTCCTTCCCCTGCTAGTGTGCTGCCTAGCAGGATGGTGTTGGGGCATTGGCATCCAGGGCCTGCTGTTCGGCAGTGGTCAGTGACAGCCCCTGTTAGCTGTCACTCTCGGTACCTTCCTCCGGTGATTCCTCACTGTGTTCCGAGTCTGGGTGTCGATCGATGCTTGTTGTCGGTCTCAGAGGATGGGCAGTTGGGGCCGTCTGCCATGCAGAGGTCAATGACAGGTTCCTGTCATTCTTGGGACAATCCTCCGGTGTCTTCTCACCGTGTCCTAGGTCCAGCTACCGATCGACGTGCGCCATCGGTCTCTTTCGAGGATTTGCAGGCAGGACCTTCTGTTTCGCAGAGGTCAGTGATGGCCCCTGGGAGTCACAATCGGAACTGTCCTCCTGTGTCTTCTCACCGTATCCCTATTCTGTCTGCCGATCGACGTTCGACGTCGGTCTCTTCTGAAGATTTGGGTTCTTCTACCAGAAGGGTCCATTGGGAGGACACTCCGTCGGGCAATGCTGCTGCGGCGGATTCTCAGGGTGACCTGCGTCAGGCCTTTTTGGCGCTCACCCGGTTGCTTTCTGGCAACCCGCAAGTTGGCCTCCCTGTGCCAACTGAGGCACAACCTCCTTTGGTCAGTCGCCAAGATGTCTTGCCTGGCCCCTTGGATACTGCTCAGTCTTCCCAGGAGGTTTCTGCTGGTCAGCCCGAGTTGGGCTACGTCTCCTCTGCTACGGAAGATGACGATTATCTGGAAGGTGATGGGGCCCCCCTCGTCAGTCTTGGGGCAGACTTTGGATTTCGTCTTCGGCTTATTGCCGGACGTTCAACCTTCAGACCAGCCACCTGTGACCGTCCGGGCGTGGTAACCCTGTTGAGCCTTCTAGCTCCGAGGCTTTGCGTCCTCTGCAATCGGCTCAGGTTGTTGAGTCCTTCCAGGGCTTAGATGCCAAAATGCGTTCTAAGGCCCTCAAGGGTTCCTTCTTTTCTAGAGCTGATGCCTTTCTGCCTCCATCGCGGTTTCATGTTTACGATTCCGTCTCTCCACCAGTCTTCCAAGGGATGACAACTGTGGATGAGGATTCTTCTTCCCTCGGGTTAACTAAGCCTAAGTCGGCAGTTCTCCCGATTTCGGTATGGTGGGCCTGTCCCGAGAGATGCTGGGCATGTTATCTCTCGCGGACCATGTCGTCGCTGCTCTGGCTGAATATTTTCCACCAGGGGAGTTTGATGAAGCTCAGGCGCCTTTTCGCGTTTTGTCACAGGCTCTTATGAACT
This sequence comes from Pictodentalium vernedei, assembly GCA_031216915.1. Lineage (NCBI taxonomy): Eukaryota > Metazoa > Mollusca > Scaphopoda > Dentaliida > Dentaliidae > Pictodentalium > Pictodentalium vernedei. Next base: position 435,502,275 of record CM062293.1, read on the forward strand.
TGGCACATGCTCATGCCTGTAACACGGCTAATTTGGAGCTGGCATGCGGGGATGCGGTGTTGGATTCTTCTCCATCCCTTCCTTCTGAGCAACGTGCTGTTCTGAGGTCCATGGTTCCGTGGAAGCTGTTCGTGGCGAAGTTCTTCGTCATTCGAAGGACCAGCTTTTGCTGCAACAGCTTGACCAACCTGCTACTGCGGGTGGTGGTCGTTCCAGGCCCGCCAAGCGTGCTGCTGCGTCTGCCTCATTGGCGACGTCGGCTACGCCTTCGGCTCCGTCTGCTCCTTCTGCACATAAGAAGCGCCAACGTGGCCAGGCTCGCTGGCAGCCTCAGGCAGGAAAGTCTCAGGACTCTGTCACTTCCCGAGGTGTTTTCTCCTCTCGGGGGCCTCGTCGAAGCCGCAAGTGAAGGTTCTCACCTCGATTCGCCTCCAGTCGGGGGAAGGCTGTTGCTATTTTACGACCGTTGGACACAGATAACGTTGGACCCTTGGGTCCTCGACGTCATTCAATCCGGTCTGCGACTGTCCTTCCATCGCCACCCCAGTTTATCTCGGATGCCCCTCCCGACTCAGGTCCCTTCCGATTCTCTGCATCGGGACCTTATGGTGCTGGAGATCGACAATCTCCTCTCCATAGGGCCGATCGAGGTGGTCAGGAACACCCTTTCACCGGGGTTTTACTCGAGACTTTTCTTGATGCCGAAGAAAACGGCCAATTTCGTTCTGTCATCGAGTACATTATAGCTCCTCGTTTCAGTATGGAGACTTTCCAGTCGGTTCGACATTCAGTTCATCAGGGCGACTTTGCTGCCAGTATCGACCTGAAGGATGCCTACTTCCATGTACCCATTCATCTGGCGTCACAGAAATACCTTCGGTTCTCATTTCAGGATTGAGTCTATCAATTCAGAGCTCTCCCATTTCTGTTTGAACCTGGCTCCTTGGCCTTCACCCAACTGATGTCACATGTGCTTGCTTTCCACCGTACTCAGTCGGCTGTGACTTCGTCAGCCTACCTGGACGACATCCTCCAACAGCACCACGATGCTGCTGTTCTGGAGTTTGATGTCCGGCAGTTTCTTTGCCTGCTAGCGTCGCTGGGTTTCAGAGTCAATCGCGAGAAGTCGGATCTCCTTCCTTCTCAGCGATTCCGTCATTTGGGGATGGTTTTCGACACTCTTCACAATGTAGTGTCAGTCCCCCATGCTCGGGCGACGATTCTTTCTGCCTTGACTCGGAACCTGCTTCAATCTACCTCAGTGTCGGCCAGGACTTTCCTTTGGATACTGGGCCTTTGCGGTTCAGTGACAGATCTCATTCCGCTCGGTCGCTTGTTTGTCCGACCTCTCCAACACTTCCTGTTGGATCATTGGCATCCGAATGTAGATCTGCTGGACCTGGAACTCACTATTCTTCGGTCTCTGCTTTGTCCCCTCCACCCTTGGGCCGATATTCCCTGGCTGACACAGGGTGTTCCGTTGGATCTTCCTTTGGCCGATCGCATCCTTACTGCGGATGCCAGCGATCGGGGCTGGGGTGCAACGTTGGATCCTCTCGGTCTGTCTACTCACGGTGGGTGGGACAGTGAGCAGGTGGGCCTTCATATCAACCAGAAGGAGCTCCTTGCTCTTCTGTTGAGTTTTCGGCTTTGGATCCCTCATCTGTCGGACCATATTGTCCTACTTCTTTCAGACAATTCGACAGTAGTGGCCTACATATGGAATCAAGGAGGCACACATTCGATTCCCATGTATCGGCTGTCTTGGGATCTTCTTCTGTTGGCGCGGGATGTGAACGCTCGGGTGTCCATTCGACACATTCCCGGGCGTCTGAACGTCCTAACAGACTCACTGTCCCGACGCGACAGTGTCCTTCCAACCGAATGGATGCTACATCAGTCGGTGTTTCAGGCGATTTGCGAGCAGTGGGGCTGTCCTCAGGTCAACCTTTTCGCTACTCACTGGAATCATCAGCTAGAGACTTTTGTCTCCCCTTGTCCAGATCCTCTGGCATTTGAAGTAGACGCTCTGTTTCTGGACTGGACAGGTTGGATCGGCTATGCCTTTCCTCCTGCACCGATTCTTTCTCAAGTATTAGCTTGCAGATTCGTGCTTGCAGTTGCAGGATCATTCTGATCGCACCCCTGTCTCCACAGAGGGTGTGGATCAATCTGCTGCGCCTCTGTTGGCCGATCGACCGATTCGTCTACCTCTACGTCGCGATCTTCTTTCCCAGTGTCGTCCCAGGAAGTATCACAACAACCTGGTGAGCCTGTCCTTTCACGCCTGTCTTTTATCAGGTCCAGTCTCCGACGTAGAGGTTTTTCGAGATGATCAGTGGAGTGCATTTCTGCATCGCGGCGACATTTCACGGGCATGACTTATGCTGCGAAGTGGAAGGTTTTCTGCCACTGGTGTGCGGATCACAATGTGAATTACCGTGATTTGTCAATCGCTCAATTGCGGATTTTCTGGTATATCTTTTTGACTCCAAGGGCCTCCAGCCTATTACGATTAAGGGCTATCGGTCTATACTGTCTGATAATTTCTCTTATGTGGGAAAGTGGTGCATCGGTCGTAATCTTTTTCTCTCCAAACTCATTCAGCACTTTTCTTTGAAGAGGCCTCGAGTTTTGCGTCTTACACCCAAGTGGAACTTGGCATGGGTGTTGCACTGTTTGGAGGGGGTGCCATTCAAGCCTTTATCTGAGACCGATATGCATTTTCTCACCTATAAGACGGCTTTCCTTCTAGCGTTTGCTTCTGCTCAATGAGTCAGTGAGCTTCATGCGCTATCTGTTGATTCTGCTTTCTTCAGGAATGAGGCTAACAGTGTCACCTTCACCACTGATTGCTCTTTTCTGGCTAAGAATCAACTTCCTGATTTGGTACCTCCTCCCATCTGCATTCGGGCTCTCCCCGTTGTCGATGGTCGGAGACCTCTTCTTTGTCCTGTTCGTGCGATCAAGACTTACATTAATCGCACTCAGTTCATTAGGAGGGGTCGGAAGAGATTCTTTCTGTCTCTCATTCCTAAGAGGCAGTCTATCTCTTCCCATTCTATTTCCAGGTGGATCTGTCTTGCAATCAAGCTAGCTTATTCCCGCTTGTTTGCTTTGGATCTTGGTTTGAACCGGTTTAATGCTCATGAGGTTCGTGCCATTTCTACATCCTGGGCGTTCTCCAATTCTGTTTCGCTCCGAGATGTTATGAATGCGGCTTACTGGAGGAATGCTTCTACCTTCTCCTCCTTTTATATCCGCCACCTACAGCAGCAGTCTGAGGACCTTTATTCTTTAGGCCCTCTCGTTGCTGCTCAGGCTGTTGTGCACCCTCGTTAAAATAGTTATCGAGGTTGTGCTTCGCTCAGCCTTGTTCTTTTCAGGTGCCTTCTCTCTATCTTCATTACAGGTTTTTGCTATTGTTCTCTGCCCTCCTTGCTCTTGTTGGTATTGGTTATGTGATTCACCTCCTCCTATTGTTTATTCAGCCAATTGTAAACAATTGTGAGTAGGTTGAAAAGAAATTAAAATTTTTTAGTAAGTTTTGTTTCTTAACATACCTACCACAATTGTTTACCGGAGGCCCACCCTCCTTGGGGATATCTTTCATATCGATGCCTTCCCGCTAAATCACAAACTTCTCGTTGGCGGAAATACGGAATTGACGTCACGGTTGTTGCGCATGTGCTCGGTAAACGCATGAGGTGTGCAGAGAGAGTACCTGTAATTTCAAGTGCTGGTCTCGCTCGACCCTTTTTTCAATCTTTTTCGTGCTTTTGCACTCTATTACTTTACAAGGAATATTGACTGACCATAATGTCAGTGTACTTTGCAGATTGGTATGACATCACTTTAAAATTGATCTTATTTGTTACAAAATAAGTGATGTCATATATAGATAGAATGTGATGTGTGTTTGAATCGGTGGGTGTTTTACATAATGAGTTGGAATGGAATAGTCATATTTCTCGAGAGCCATGAAGACCATTGGTTCATATTTGAGCTCAATACTGGAGCCAGAATTTTTTTTAACTTAGGGCAATATGGGAAATATTTTTTGAAAGTCTTCTTCTTCAGAACCACCAGTCAGATTCTTTTGATGTTTTGTATACATCATTGTTATGAGGGTCAGATTCAAGATTGTTCAAACCAAGTCCCTAGGTTAATATTTGGGCTTCCTATGGAATGCCAAATTTTAACTTAGTGCAATATGGGAGATAATTTTTAAAAATCTTCTTCAGATCCACTAGTCAGACTGCTTTCATATTTGGTATACAACATCTCTAGGGAGTCAGATTTAAGTTTGTTCAAATCGGGTCCCTATGTATACATTTAGGCTTGCTATGGTAGCCCAAATTGTAACTTAGTGCAATATGAGGAAATTTCCTTAATAATCTAATTCTTCAGATCCACCAGTCGGAATGCTTTCATATTTGGTATACGACATCTTTAGGGGCGGTCAGATTCAGATTTGTTCAAGTCGAGTGCCTGGGTTCATAATTGGGCTCAAAATGGGAACCTGAAATTTAACTTAGTACAATATGAGGGAATTTCTTCAAAAATCTTCTTCTTCAGATTCACCTGTCAGAATACTTTCCTATTTGGTATACAACATCTCTAGGGGGGTCAGATTCAAGTTTGTTCAAATCGTGTCCATAGGTTAATATTTGGGCTTGCTATGGTAGCCCGAATTTTAACGTGGGGCAATATGAGGAAATTTCTTTAAAAATCTTCTTCAGATCCACCAATCAGAATCTTTTGCTATTTGGTATGCAGCATTCTTAGGGGGTGAGATTCATGTTTGTTCATGCCAAGTCTCTGGGTTCATATTTGGAGGCCAAATTATAACTTAGTTCAATATGAGGAATTTTCTTTAAAAATGTTCTTGTTCATTTCCAAAGGTCCAAATGTTTTGATATTTGATATGCAGCATCCTTGGGTGGGGGGGTTATAACTTAGTTCAATATAAGGAATTTTCTTTAAAAATCTTGTTCAGATCCTGCAGTCGGAATGTTTTGATATTTGGTATACATCATCCTTAGGGAGGTGTGATTCAAGTTTGTTCTAGCCAAGTCTCTGAGTCCATATATGGGCTCCTTATGGGAGACAGAATTGTAACTTAGTTTAATATGAGGAACATTCTTTAAAAATCTTCTTCTTCATGACCACCAGTAAGAATCTTTTGATATTTGGTATACTATATCATTAGGGAGGTGAGATTCAAATGTGTTAAAGCCAAGTCCCTAGGTTCATATTTGGGCTCCCTATGGGAGGAATATCTTCAATATGAGGAATATCTTTTTTTTTTTAATTTTCAGATCCACCTGTCAGAATGTTTGGATATTTGGGGTATGGTTTTCTTAGTGAGGCAGATGCAAGTTTGTTCACATCAGAACCCTCAGTTGATAGTTGTCAGTGTCAGGAGAGCGCTCTCAGGCTCGTTAGGGCCTCTTGTTTTTTCATATTTTTAGCTCAACTTTGGTGAAGCCAAATTTGAGCTTATGCCATGGCCAGTCTTCTGTCTGTCCATCATACGGCTCGGGCTAGAGGCTGTATTTATGAACCGATCTTTATGAAACTTCTTGGGTACCTTTGTTATGACCGTGGGACGAGAACGAGTGTTTTGGGGTCCGACCCGAAATTCAAGTTGGCCACGGGCAGACCGATTTGAATAATTTTTTGTATGAATGTTTAGTACCATGGGATACATCACATATAATACAGGTTTTTTTCTCGTAAATTAAATTATGCAAATTAGACCAACTTTGATGTTTTTTGGTGTTACTTTCAGCACCATAAGTGCAAATGCCAATACGGCTCGGGCTAGAAGCCGTATTTATGAACCGATCTTTACGAAACTTCTTGGGTACCTTTGGTGTCACTGTGGGACGAGAACGAGTGTTTTGGGGTCCGGTCCAAAATTCAAGATGGCCGATGGCAGCCATTTTGTACAAAATTAGGTGCAATCAGATTTTTGCACAGAACTTCCATATGAAAGCGCTGATTTGAATAATTTTTTGTGTGAATGTTTAGTACCATGGGATACATCACATATAATACGGGTTTTTTTCTCGTGCAGAAATTCTGCAAATTAGATGAACTTTGATTTCTTCAGTGCTACTTACAGTAAGTACACATGTCAATACGGCTCGGGCTAGAGGCTGTATTTATCAACCGATCTTCACGAAATGTCTTGGGTACCTTTGTTATCACCTTAGGACAAGAACGAGTGTTTCTGGGTGCGGTCTAAAATTCAAGATGGCTGCTAGTGGCCATTTTGTACCGAAATTAGGTCTAATCAGTTTTTTGTACACAACTTCTATACGGCTCAGGCTAGAGGCCGTATTTATGAACCGATATTTACGAAACTTCTTGGGTACCTTTGTTATCACCGTGGGATGAGAATGAGTGTTTTGGGTGTGGTCCGAAATTCAAGATGGCCACCAGCTGCCATTTTTTACCAAAATTTGTGCAATCAGTCTTTTGTACGGAACTTTTGTATGAAAGTTCTGATTTGAATAAATTTTTGTATGAATGTTAGGTAACATGGAATACATCACATATAGTACAGGTTTTTTTCTCGTGCAGAAATTATGCAAATTAGATGAACTTTGATTTATTCAGTGCTACTTATACACTGTAAGTGCACATGTCAATACGGCCTGGGCTAGAGGCTGTATTTATGAACCGATCTTCACAAAACTTCTTGGGGTTACCCCCCCTAAAAAATTACTAACGGGTAGCTAAAAATAGGTACCCGACAGGTACTAAAATGTACCCGACGGGTATACAAAAAACAGTATACCCGACGGGTATTAAAATATACCCGATGGGTATACAAAAAAGTATACCCGACGGGTATACAGATATACCCGACGGTTATACAAAAAAGATACCCGACGGGTATCAAGATGTACCCGATGGGTATACAAAAAATATACCCGACGGGTACATCCATTATGACGTCACGCAAAAAACACTATAAATATGGGTGCCTCAAACAGAGCGGCGCTAACGCCTCTGATGAATCCTACTAAGGAAGAAACCGGTCAGGCTAATATTTAAAGAAATTGTCCGTTCAACTTCTTGGACATTTTATATTATATTTAATTGTATTTTTAATTCTAAATACGGACAATGGCTAATGCAACCCACCAATCGGGAAGCATGTCTGTCGAAAGTGAGTCAACCGTAGACCTACAGAACAGTGTCTCCAACCAAACAGTGGTGGAGAAAGATGTGGAACGCCCATATAAAAAACGGAAGAGATCTGGTGACGAACCAGCACCCAAGAGGATCAATATTAGACCACAGAATTTAGCACCGTACCGAAAACTCAGGAACGGGCAAGTGAAGTACCCTTAACAGCATACAGGAGAAACAAAAACTTAAAGGACCTAATCACTAGGGCCAAATTACCGCCACTTAAACACATCAGTGGCTTCATAATAGAAAATCCATTTATAGTATGCCCTCGCCCGAACTGCGGCATATGCAAAAATCTAAAAGAAAATAGTCTATGGTTCAAAAGTTACCAAACAAAAGAAAGATTTCAAGGCCCTAAAAAATACTCTTGCCAAACACGAAACAGCATATATCTGCTCACGTGTAAAGTATGCAAAAAACAATACGTAGGTGAAAGTAAACGGCATTTCGCCACATGCCTACGGGAACATCAAGCAGATATAAAACACGGCAGAGACACCACCATAGCTCTTCACTTCACTCAACCAGACCACAATATAAATGATCTGGGTTATCGCATCATTTTTATCCTCAAATCAAATCCCGACTCCAACCTATCCACGTCCAAAAGACGGGAATATGAAATCAACTGGATATATCGACTTAGGACATTGCACCCCTTTGGTATCAACAGAAAGGATTTTTAATCTATTATTATACAAAACTTCTTGGGGACCTTTGTTATCACCTTGGGACAAGAAGGAGTGTTTCTGGGTGTGGTCCAAAATTCAAGATGGCTGCCAGTGGCCATTTTGTACCGAAATTAGGTCCAATCAGTTTTTTGTCACAACTTCTATACAACTCGTATTTATGAACTGATCTTCACGAAACTTCTTGGGTCCCTTTGTTTTCACCTTGGGACAGGAACGAGTGTGTTTTGGGGTGCCTTTGTTATCACTGTGCTATGAGAACAAATATTTTGGGGTTCAGTCAGACCCACTCTGGGACTCAAGGATTTCTTTTCTAGTTTAGTATCTGACTGTCACCCACCTTTACAATACTTTACCTATACATTTGTTACAGGCTACGGTCAGTATTTATGTACAGACCATTACAATACTTTATATGTACCTTTGTTATCAGGTCACATTACCTTGATGTTTGTCATTGCTGTGTCACATACTATACATGTACATGTCTTAACAAGTTGAGCTACAGTGTCATTGACACTTTCATTGGTTAACTAATTTTTTGTGAACCGACTTTATTTTGCTTTGGACTTTTTCATTGTCACCTATGTGACAGATGACCAATAATTGCATAACGAAAATTGGAAACTTTTTGAAGCATAACTAATGACTTGACAGGAAAGGAGCTAGTATAAACGGTGCCTGGGAAAAAGTTCCGGCTTGTACATCACCAGTTGAATACAGAAACATTTATGTCATAGCGACGATTCCATTAAATACAAGGGTTTAAAGTTTAATGGGTGTGTAATAAAATTATATTTTCAACTGAATGAAATCCATAATCTTTTACCACAAATCACACATCATTCTGGGCTCAACTGACTAATCAGAATACATTGCTTGGTCACATGGATCATTTTAGGTTAATGAGGCCACTGTTTATCTGGCTTTTCATTTGTTGCTTACCAAATTCAACAAGCTGTGGTTATTAACCATCCTCATATTCCATTTCTCCACGTGGATGCTGGTAAACTATGGTAGAGGAATATAATGATTTTTCCTCAAATTCTTTTAAGTTTATCAAAGTATTTTTTTGAATACCAGTAGTGAATTCAGTGCAATGACATATCTTTTTCAAATGTTGTGCACATAGAACACCCAATGCAAAGATAAAAAAAAGTCCATTTGAAATTATGCTTCTTGCAAACTGCATTTTAACAATCAACTGCTCATACAACTACAACCAGCCTCTTTTATATTGCTCTGAACAAGTACAGTAGAGCCCTCTTAGTTGGATATCTGATAATTAAATGAACCTGTTATTTGAATATAATTTCCAAATACAAAACCAGTTACCATACCTTCTGTACAAATTTGACCTGTTAATTGGATATGAGATACAGAGTAAACTCATGTTAATTGAATAAAAAGATTTCATATATAGTGAGAAATTACCCTGACAACCATCAAATTTCCCTTCTTCATAGACCTATTTGGCCTCACTTTATCCAATCCAGGCATTTAGTCTCTGATGTCTTGTTTGACAGAGCTCATTGAGCTGTGTCAGACAAGATATAATAGAATAAATGCTCACTTATAGAACATAGGGAAGTGATCAAATCCCTGTTAATTGAATAATTTTTGACTGGCAAAGTGGCTATTCAATTAACAGGGCTCCACTGTAATAAAATTGTCCCAAGTGTATTCCTCCTTGATAATTCTTGCTACGATGCATTCATCTTGACAGTGTTTTTACATCATTGCTGGCTGCCTGTACAGGCAGCCAGCAATGATGTAGAAACACTGGTAAGTCATATGTAACTCCGAACTTGTATATACATTAGTTGTTAATGTTAAATTATTCTGATGACTTAAGGGTTAAGAATGCCTGAGTTTTCAGTTCTTCTTATATTTTAAGTCAGCAGCACAATCACTTTTAGCCACAGATTCATATGTCCTGTTTTGAAGATATGATTCTGTCAGTTTAAATTTGTGAATGGGTAGATTTGAAAATATAATGGGGAAACTTATTAAGAAAAAAACATGTCATTGCCACTGTTAACATTCCCCACTTCTGTATTGTTTCAGAGGGGAATTTTCTGAATTTCGCAGTTTTTTTGCCGACGTGAAATGATTTTGCATCGCCATTTGCTCGGAACTGCTGTTGCTAATTGACAGAGCTGCAATCACATATCACTGGTTGAACAGAAGTAAAACTCTGGGATCATATAACTGCATACCAATATATGAATAAAAAGAAACATTCCATAAATGATCAGGGATATTCTGGATCTGTTTGCCCTCAGCACTAAAAACCTCTTAGGTCTAAAAAATCTAGAAATCATCTGTTTCTCAGGCCTTCCTGCATGGTCCTTTTGGCTTTCACATGCTCTCTATTTTGATCAAGTTGTGTTCAACCGAGACCTATCGTTTAGCAATGGTCGGTGTGCATCCGGGCGGGCATCTGGGTGTCCTCACACAGTTAGCACAATAACTTGAACAAACATTCTCCAATTTGCCTAATATTTGCCATACAGGGTTTTTGCAATAATATCTCAAGCAAGTTTGAAAACTGACCCGGCCCGATTTATCGTTACATAGTTAACAGCCTTAATTAGTCAATTTTTACGAATTTTGAGCTCATTAGTGCAATAACTTGAACAAACGTTCTCCTTTTTGAGTAATATTTGCCATACAGGCCTATCACAATAATATATGATGCAAGTTTGAAAACTGGCCCGGCCTGATTTTTCATTACAGAGTTGTGTGCCTTAATTAGTGAAGTTTTACAAATTTTGAGCTCTTTGGTGTAATAACTTGAACAAACGTTCTCTGATTTGACTAATATTTGCCATACAGGTCTTTTGCGATAATATTTCAAGAGGTTTGAAAACTGGCCGTTCCCAGTTTTTCGTTAGAGTTATGGGCCTTAATTAATTTTTACTAATTCTGAACTTATTAGCATTATAACTTTAACAAAGGTTCCAGGTGTGACACCTGGCATATGATAACCAGGTTATTGACATGCAACACTCACCAATTGCCCCCACAACTCGATGCATGCACTTCTTGTATAACCAATAATAAAAATTCAATGGTTTGTGTCTGATATTTTACCCAAATTAATAAAATTGATAAATTTGTCACTTGAGTGCAATAAGGGACGAAATACACCCCACCACCCATGCTATTTTGTAGATTATTAGGCCTAAAACATAAAACAGACCAAGAACATGAACTTTTGATGTCAAAGAAATAATTACAAAAATAAAAATAAAACAAAAAACTGCTCGCCCACATGCAGTTTTACAAAAAATGGCCTGAGAAACAGAAGATCTACTTTGTGCGGGCCTTAGTTCTACAATATTTACATTGACTTAGTGGAATTATGGTAGCATAGTTTTCTCTTTCAGTTATTCAGATGTGATATATCTTCATTTTCAGATGATTTCTTTGATAATGTTCAACACAGTAAGTGATTTTCACTCACTTGGTGCCGTTCTTGCTATCACTAAGAACTGTTCTTTTGTGGTTTAATGCTTTCTTTGTTCTACAAAAATCTTTGTTCTGTAGAACAATTTTCTCTTTTCTGGGACATTCATTGCTTGTGGAGATTTGGAATTTAAAAGTACCTGTTTTCCTTTTCAGGTTGAATTTTCTTTTATTAGATTTATTTTATATTAGAGTTTACATGAACCTTTTATGAATAGAAACAAATTTTATTTTCAGATTTTTTTTCAAAAAATGTTTACTTTTTTTTTTTTGGTACCACTTCAGATTGTCACCCTTTATCCAGTAAGAAGAAAATATATTTAAGACGCAAAATTATTGGAGTTAGTGTATGAGTCATGGAGTATTTATGTCCAAAATCTTCAATGATCAGCAAATTACTAGAGAGTTTAATTACATAATAGATTAAATTTACACCTGTATGTGTTTAACCCTTTACCTAACGAATTGCCCGCATCTGCCCACGTAATACAGTGGAGCCCACTTAATTGGATATCTCTTAATTGTATATCCCTGTTAATTGAATATAATTTTCAAACACAAAACCATTTACCATACATTCAGTACAAATTTGATCTGTTAATTGCATATGGGTTGTAGAGTAAACTCCTGTTAATTGTATATAAATTTTTGTAATATGTCGAAAAAATTACTGTGACACTCACCAAATTACCCTTATTCATCAGCCTTTTTGGCCTGACCCACATCCAATACAGGCATTTATTCTATCATATCTTGTTTGACAGAGCTCTATGAGCTCTGTCAAACAAGATATAATAGAATAAATGCTCAATTTACCTCCAAAACACAGGAAACTGCCCAAATCTCTGTTAATTGTATACTCCTGTTAATTGAATAATTTTTACTGGCAAAATGGATATTCAATTAAGAGGATTCTACTGCATGCAAATTCAGCAGTTAAAAAAATATTATATTTTTATACTGTACCAATGACCCAGACATAGCTGGTGCTAACTCTTAAAATATAGGGCCAAACACAAATTTTGCCCCCCAATCCCCAAAATTTGCATCTAAAACTAAAGAAAACATGTCCTGAAAGGCCCTCCACACCTCGCCCCCACTGCGCATGCGCAGTGTCAAGGACGTTCCGAAATTGGCGCCATTTATCATTCTAAGTTTGGCCCTTCATCAGTTAACATCTGACTGATCTTTGTGCTTTTAAATCTCAGTTTAAATGATGCCAGACACATAAATATTAGTGAAATGGTGATTCTAAGGAGGATAGAAAAGGAGGAGAGGAAAAGAATGTGTGACAGAATATTATCAGGGCTGTAACTTAAAATTTTTTAATGAAATTATGTTAAGTTACCTATTTTCAAGGCAGCAGCCATTTTGTTGTCATTCTGATTATTTAGTTACACTGTTTTTTCAAGTGTTTTTCCTCTCTCCCTGTCCTTTAATTCCCCCTTGCTATTCTCCCATGCTTTTGGCATAGTTTCTGTAATTATTATTACTAAAATTTCTTGGGAGTTTTAGCTTAATAACAGAATGAATTCTGTTCTTTCCCCATGTTTACGTCTTCACCTACGGGTGGTTAGGCGTTGTGTTCTGCATCTACCATCTGATGTTCTGCAGTTTCTTCCCTGGAAGTCTCTGTTTTGCATCAGATGGGGTATTTTTGGTAACTGATTTCGGGCCTGGGTGCCTGGAGTCTTATTTTAGTGTTTTTACACTCATTGTTTACATTTACAACAGCCCTCTGTGTGAGGGGGGGATTTCTAAATAATAATATCTTTATGTTATTTTAATCATAACTAGATACATTATTATTGTTCGTAAGTGTTGAATAAATTGTTTAAAATATTTTTAAAATTTTTGTCCACACTTAGGCTTGGGATCCATTGGGGCTCAACGTTACTTTTCAGAAACTTGGGCTGTTCTGAAAAAATATTTTTTCAAAATATTTTGATTTCAATTATTTTTTCTATATTAATGGATCATATTATTATTATGTATTTTGATTGCCAGGGGTTAGTGCGAGTACCAGGACTTGTTTTCTTTTCACATTGAAAGGATATTGATCAATTGTTTTAAGAGGAAGTCTTCCTCTGACCTTATTTTCATTCTATATGTGGTCAGTGTACTCGCATTAACTCCTGTTCTGTATCGTATGATTTCGATGACAATATGGGAAGCGTATGTCACGGTATGTTGTTGGGGATTTGGACACTCCGGTCCTTTCCCCGCAGGGTCACTCTACTTTATCAATTTCTATTTCAGACGATCAAGATTAGGGTGATGTATCTGTGATGTCTTCCAACAGTGTGCCTCCGTCGTCACAATTATGAAGGGCTAGCGGTAAAGTGCTCATGTAATACGCCAATTGCCTAAGAGGACCCTAGTAGGTTCGACGGCCTTTGACGTCCGCTAGCTCGCCCGGTGTAGCGTCCATTCACCGAATGGTTCGGCAGCCGGGTTCGTCCGTTGCGGTCTAGAAGGAATTTTGGGGTGATGCGAGCACTATAAAATTAACTTAATGCACACCCAGTGACGGCGGATCGGAGGGAGAACGGAGGAAGCCTTTTAGTCCGGTTCATAGCTCGTTCCGGTCCATCCGGACGGCAAGCGAGAGAGGCCCCTCTCTCGTTCAACAACATCTGGCCCCAGATGTTGTGGTACAAATGTGTCGTTAGCGGAGCATACGTCCGTCGCTCGGGACGCTCCGTTGTATAGGCAGTCTGCTGAGACTGCTAAGGCTTCCTCTTCTCGTCAGCGCACACGACCGCACCTTGGCTGCGTGACCGCCGATATATTACCAGCTTCGCCGATCAAGGATTCTTCGGCGACCAGGTCACACCATCCGGCAGCCAGGGATTCGAGACCGATGGACTCCGGACGTTCGCATAGGAAGTATGCGGGAGCCATCTGATGCGGAGCTGCCCTCGGCGAAGCACCGATAGACTGCGCCTCCGCAGGTCTCGACGCCGGACATTCTTGTGCACATAGCACAGCTTATCGCAGCATCCCAGCAGCCGACAGATACGGCGTCGGATCGAGAATTATCCGACAGCGCTGGGTCGGTAGCCGGGGACTCGAGGCCTGCAGACTCCGGACGTTCGCATAGGAAGTGTGCGGGAGTCAACGTACACGGAGCTTCCAGCGGCAATGCATCGTAAGTCCGCTACTGCACAGGCCTCGGGAACGGACGTGCTTTCCTTAATAGCACAGTTTATCGCAGCATCCCAGCATCAACTGAATCTGTCGCATATATTTTATCCGACGATGCTGGGTCGGGACGCTCCGCGGAAGCGGGTACGGACGTCCGAAAGTTTCATCCGGTCCGACGGGATACCGAAAGGGATTCGGTGGATTTCAAGCTTTCCCTTTCGGAACAACATATGCTGCGATGTCGGATAAGAAACTGATAGCGTCGGTGGACTTAGAAATTTTTGGTTCGGTTCAGGGACATCGTCCCTCAGTTCCGACATAGTCCAATAATGTCACACAAACTTTCGAATTATTGAACGACGCTATATATATTATTATTTTATGCTTGCTATCCAAGCATTTCTGGTTTCTTGTTCGAAGAGTTATGGAGATGTCTTCAAAAGTGTGCCTCTGTCGTCATAGTTAATGAAGAGTTAGCGGCAATAAGTGCTCATGGAATATGTCTATCGCTTACGGAGTGACATTCGCTAGCTCACCCGGTGTAGCGTACATTCATCGAATGGTTCGGCTGCCGGGTTCGTCCGTTGCGGTCTTGGAAGGAGATTTGGGTGATGCGAGCACTTTAATTACTTTAGTACTCACCCAGTGACGGCAGATTGAGGACGGATCGGAGGAAGCCAACAACATAGGGGACCGCATGTTGTGGTTCAGATATTTTACATTCGGAGCATATGTCCGTTGCTCGGGACGCTCCGTTATATTGACAGTCCGAGAGACTGTCTTTAATGCTTCCTCATCCTCACAGCAGGGCACACGACCGCACATTGGCTACGTGACCTCGAGTATCCGATCAGTTTCGGCATTCAGTGATTCCACAGCGAATAGGTCGCGCCATCCGGTAGCCAAAGGACACGAGGCCTATACACTCCGTTCGCTCGCATATTGGAAGTATGCACGGGGTAACGATCTCGGAGCTTCCTGCGGCAATGCATCGTAAGACCGCTGCTCCTCAGGCCTCAGTGACGGACGTGCTATCCGAGTTAGCACAGTTGTTTCGCAGCATCCCAGCAATTGACGGTTTCTCGGTCGAATCAGGAATTATCCGACGGCGCTGGGTCGGTGCGGTCCGCGGTTGCATCAAGCTACGGACGACCGAACGCTTTATAGGGTCCGACAGGATGGCGAAAGGGATTCGAAAGATTTCGAGTTTTCCCTTTAGTAGTATCGGAAGATGCCTTTCATATCTTCTGGCATTTCTTCCAGTGATTATTGTTCGGACTTCATTGCTGCGATCTTGGATAAGAGACTTATAGCGTCATTGGACTCAGATTTTTCGATCGGTACAGGGACTTTGTCCCTGACTTACCGACGCAGTCCAATATTGTCATTACAACATGTGTTTTATTTTTCGACGCTATATATTATATATATATACAAGCCTGCTACTAAGCATGATAGTTTAGTTTCTTGTCCGCGTGGCTCATTTCTGCCATTTTATCTTTTTTACATATAGTTTATTTTGGCAGAGCAGGGCATACCGAGAGTTCATATGCGTCTAGACGGTGTGATTAAAGACTGCATATATTCTTTTTCGCCGTTTATGTCTTTTCCAATTTCAATGTTGGGAACGACATTATGTATAGTAGACTTAACTTAGACGCTTTATTATACGTAATCCGCCTTACTGAGGCGTTATCATTACGTCTTCAAGAAAAGATTTACGGGATATTATTCTCAATGTAATTTCTTTTGAGGGCAGTAGTTTGTTCACGTATAACTCCGCCCTTCAGTGGCTGATTGGAGTTGGTTAGACGTGATGCAGCCCTAGCTACATCCACGCGTGGATAGTAGGTTAAGAACTCTCTCAGAGTCGCTTCGTTCTCGGAGGAGCTTCTCTTCGACGGCAACTTTCCGGCAATCCATGAATTGCTTGATTTATACATTCTCTTGTCTATCTAGTGTTACAAGAGATTCAGACTGGGGCAAACATTCGGTGGTTGACTCAGAGAGTGCCGCCGCAGTTGCCGGACCCTAGTGTGGCTGTTATGACGGTTGCCAGTCAAACAGATTGGGATATTCTGATCCCTACGGATTCGAAGTGCCAGGGTCTTTGGGTTCCGCAGTCTTTTAGCTATCAGTTTAACTTCCGCGGAATAATGTTTTTTTAGGCTTGCTTTATGTCATTGCATGAACATTATTCAGAAACGCATGCCCAAATTCCTGTCCTTTAATTCGACAGTAGTGGCGTATCTCCGGAACCAGGGAGGCACTCTTTCGTTTCCGTTATTCAATTTAATGGAAAGAATCCGTCTGTTGGTTATAGTACACCAAGTTCAGTTTTGGTCCGTCATATTCTGGGTCATCTGATTGTTTTATCGCACTCCCGTTCTCTTACGGGTCGCTTGTTGCTGTCAGAATGGACTCTCAACAAACAAGTATTTAATCAGATTTGCTATCTATGGGAGCGCCCAATGATGTTTTATTTATGACACAGCTTGCTAATCAATTGCAGACGTATGTGTTGGCTTGTCCAGATCTCTGAGCTAATACTGTTAACGCTCTATTGATCTATAGGACGGAATGATAGGATACGCGTATCCTCCGGCGCTGTTGTTTTAGCAGGTATTGCTAAGATAAACAACCACAATACATTTCTGTTGATAGCATCTCTATCTTCACAGAGATCATGAGTAATTTACTCTCTTGTCTACTGTGGATCTTAACGTGAAATCTTCCTCTATGTGAGGATCTTTTTTCACTGGGTAAATCGTGTCATCTTTATCACAACCAGCAAGGTCGCAACCTTCATGTATTCCGTTGTGTGGTCCGTATTGCATTGTAAGCACTGTACTGGACGAGCTTTGGACGCGATTTCTTACTATAGGAGATCCTCTTCTTCGCTATTCTATGCGACTAAAGTGGAGGCTCTTCCGTCGTGGTGTAGGGATCATTATGTTCATATGGTTGATCCCTCCATACTACGCATTGCTAGTTTTTAGTATACTTGTTTCACAAGATCTACTGCAGCCTGTTGTTATTTAGGTTATAGGTTTATGTTACCTCATACCTATGCACTCTACGATAGTTTACAATTGAGTCTTTTGTCTCTTTATCTAAGTCAGTTAGTAACTTTTTGATAAATAGACTTAGAATCTTTAGATTAAATTCCTATACGGATTTTAACTTCGGTTCTTATTTAGCTATGTAATCATTTGAGCCTCTGGAAACAGTAGTTTTCAAATTCTGACCTTTTAGACAGTAATTCTGTTGGTTTCTCTTTTACTGTAGAGTCAGTGAGTTTCATGCACTATCGATGGATGATTTTCACTTTCATAGTTTCGGAATCAATACTTCCGTTACTATTTAGGTTGGATTGTTGCATAAGAGTTAGGCTCCTATTTCCGGAACCTATTATTTTAAGGTCCTTCCGTCTTCGTATGGGCATAGGCCTTTACTCTTTCCGGGTACAGTTTATGTATTTATAAACAGATATCTGTTTATTACAAGGGCGTAAGCTTCTTCTGTCTTTGATGTCTAGTAGAAGGACGTTACGCTCCATTTTATTTTTAATGGATTCTATTAACTAGCGTACTGCTTATGGTATATCATTGGCTTAGCAGTTGTGCTTAAGATTTCGGCTCATGAAGTAAGAGTTCTTCTACTTCTTGGGCTTACATAAATAGTGTTGCTATTATAGATTTTTGAAGGCTGCTGATTGCGCTCAGCCATCCATTCATGAATTTTATCTCAGAAATATCGAGTCCATTTCTGGAGGCCTCTATTGTTAGGTCTATTATCTACTGCTCAGAATATCATTCTCTTAACAGTTGCTACTATAGCTAGGTAGGCTGTCTGTTTCGGCAGTGTCTCCGTTCGGCTGCCCTCTTCGCTCTGGGCTATTTGACCCAGGGCAAGAAAAAGGGGGGGGGAGGGTGTTCCCTTGGGTCACCTGTTTTTACTATGAAAACAAGGGGATACCTCCTCCGGAGTTAGTAATTCTGAGCTGTTATTGGGATGGTTGTTTAGTGAGAAGTTTAAGTTTATAAAATTCATTTAAGTCTTAGTTTTTAAAGTATAGCTTTTGAATATTGCATATGTCAACGGACATGATTATGCAATTCTCACACACTTTTAGGAGTATAAGAGTCTCTATTCTCTAGACTTACTTTATTATTGGCTTACTTTAAAAATTATTAGTATAAGGATTATTGGATATTAATAGAGTACATGGATGTATGAAGCTCAATTTTTGGAAGGTGTTGTATCTTTCTAATTTATCATAAATAAGAAAGATACATGTAAGGCCTATTACTTCTTTTCCCTACAGGGGATGACTCTATTTTATTTTATTGAGCGTATTCCATTTTGCTCTATGTCCTTGGCCCTCCAGCCTTTTTACTATTCAGCTATGTCTGGGTCATTGGTACAGTATAAAAATGTTAAAAAATTTATAGTAATTTATATATTTTTTATACTTACCAATGACCCAGACGGGGATGGCCCTCCCAGGAGTTGGGAACTCTTGCCTCCCCGCTGAGTACATAGCGCTTACCAGGCACTGGTTATTAGAATGATAAATGGCGCCAATTTCGGAACGTCCTTGACACTGCGCATGCGCAGTGGGGGCGAGGTGTGGAGGGCCTTTCAGGACATGTTTTCTTTAGTTTTAGATGCAAATTTTGGGGATTGGGGGGCAAAATTTGTGTTTGGCCCTATATTTTAAGAGTTAGCACCAGCTATGTCTGGGTCATTGGTAAGTATAAAAAATATATAAATTACTATAAATTTTTTAACTTTTCAAAAAATTTCAACAAAACTATATCATGTGTGACCCCTCATTGGAACGAGCTCGTCGAACTCGTTCCAACGAGGGGTCGAGGGGTCTCATGATATGGTTTTGTTGAAATTGTTTGAAAAATTTGTAAAAATGATATTTAAAATAATAAATTTTGATATCGTCTGCATTGGGTAAAGGGTTAACTTCGAGCCCAGCACTGACTCAAAGTGCAAGGGTAATTAAAATACTAGAATGTTATACAAATAAGCTGTTACTATTGAGGTCTAAGATAGAGTATTGATTTCGAGACTTCATATCTTTGTATATATCGAGAGTCCAAATGACGAGTCATAATATGGCCAAAAGACAAGGTCAAAATATCAGAACTCTATCTCAGACACCCCGTGGGTGGTGATGCACATTATTTCCTACAATATCTCCTGAAATTGACTTCAGTTGTGTGCAAACAAAAATACAGTGCTGGTGTTTGAGTGATTTGACCATTTGAGTAAATATTGCATTCTGAATTAAAAACAGTGTGATTGTCCTTGAACTTTCCAAATGCCGCAGTAATGCATATTAACCCTTTGATACTTTTGTATGTCTTTTGACGTACGAAATCAAGCAGCATGTTGATACTTTGTTATGATTTCTTTTGTTATTATTTTTCGATTTTTTTAAAGTTTTAACCTCAATTCCTATTTTCTCCCAAATAGTGCTCAGTGACAACTGTTGAGTCAAATGTTATTGCAGCTTAAAATACTAATATAATCCCGCTGTCAAGACTTCTTAACTGGTTGAGTACTAGAAGCCACTATCAGGGCTTTCAAAAAATTAGGACACCAGAGCAAAAGCCAACACTTTCCTTGCTTAGATTTCATATTCAGTCAAACACAAATAATATTTTGTTTATATGAATTTGTTTTATTACAAATTATTGGAGAGTGCCTATAGGCACTCTCCAATAATTTGTAATAAAACAAGTTTTGAATAACAAGTTCAGACCACCAAAAAAAATTTAGCCCCCATCCAGATAATCACTAATGTGAAAAATATCCTGTTATTTGTACTTTCCAACATTTCACGTCACATTTTGAAAAACGTTGGAGTAAACTGAATTCCCAGTGACGTTTGAATCTCTCAAAGGGTTAAATCAGTTTGTTTTATTGTCACTGATCTCTGTAAATCTGACTTGTTGGAATGCCTATGAAACAACAATGCATGTAAATCTTCCTATCAGTCACACTTGATGATGTGAAATCTGTTACACTGTTTCTGCAGTCACATCTTTCACATCATCAAATGTCATGGTGTTTACTGAAGGCTTCCCGTGAGAACCCTGGGAAGTGAAGCAGTGTTTGTTTACTGTGGTAAACAAGCTCTGTTTTACTGGTAAAATAGGACCTGGTCACCATTGCCAGGGTGGAAGTCATCTAAAATGGATAATGTGGGTATTTAAACGATTGGCTGTACTTAAAATTATATCCATTTTGCGGTCTCAGTTTGTCATTGTGCAGAAATATGTGACCTTAAACACCAATAAATAAATTAATAAATTACTTTCCAAAGAGTGATTTACTGGGATTTCCGGGTTTGATTACAAACAATAACTTCACAAGTGAATTATGCAATCAACAATTGGGTAATGTATCCGAGCGCACAAACGAAAAGGCTTTGCCATGGATGTAATGGGGACTTCATTGTTTTTTAACCCTTTACCTAACATGAAAAGCAGATAACACTTGCAAAAGAATTTCTTGAATAACTATTATTTTCATTTTTTGTCTAAAAAACATAGGATGGAACGAGCTCAGCGAGATCGTTCCAAAGAGGGGTCATAACCTATGTTTTAGAGACAAAAAATGAAAAAATTAATTGGCGATTTTTGAGAATAGCGCTTGCCAGTTTTTGCCGTTACCTTAGGTAAAGGGTTAAATAATATAATTATCGTTAATAAAGAAAAGTAATAAACAGAGTAATTGCTTGACTGGACTGGTTACAGGAAATAATTCATTCGAGGTGAGGGACTATATTGTAAAACACTTGTGCGCATTCGCACACCTGTGTTTGTACAACGTCCCTCACCTCTCATGAATTATTTCATGTAACCAGTCCAGTCAAGTGATTACACGCTATATATTTTCAAAGACCAAGAAAGAAGCTAGTAACACTCGATCAACATTCCAATATCAGTAGTTTTAAAATATGCCATATAAAGCATATTTGTACTCTTTCAAATTGGTCACAATGAGTTTTTGTAAAAAATTAATTTTATATATTTGCATCTTATATCGATCTCTGATATTTTTTTATAGAAATAATTGTATATCGAAGCATGGTGATAGGGTTTTGGTCTACATGCATATTGGGTATCAGTCATATCATCATTTTGCAAATTTCTGCTGCTGCTGCTGTATAGCATTTTTTAATCATTCGCCAAATTGAATGAATGCATCATGCTCAACTCTTCACCTAATAAATTGACCACATTTGCCCATGTTACAGTGGAGCCCACTTAGTTGGATATCTCTTAATTGTATATCTCTGTTAATTGAATATAATTTTCAAACACAAAACCATTTACCATACCCTCAGCACAAATTTGATCTGTTAATTGCATATGGGTTGTAGAGTAAACTCCTGTTAATTGTATATAAATTTTTGTAATATGTCAAAAAAGCCAGTGACACGCACCAAATTCCCCTTATTTATCAACCTTTTTGGCCTCACTACATCCAATGCAGGCATTTATTCTATTATATCTTGTTTGACAGAGCTCTATGAGCTCTGTCAAACAAGATATAATAGAATAAATGCTCAGTTTACCTCCAGAACACAGGAAACTGACCAAATCCCTGTTAATTGTATACTCCTGTTAATTGAATAATTTTCACTGGCAAAATGGATATTCAATTAAGAGGATTTTACTGTATTTACAAATTGAGCTGTTGATAAAATTTTTTTAAAAATGCAAACAAAACTTTATCATGTGAGCGCATCCAAACAACGAGCTTGTTCCAATGAGGCTCACATGATATGTTGTATTTTTTTTTTTTTTTTGGAAAAACTTGAGAAAAAAATAAAATAAAAATGTTGATATCCTGTGTGTTGGGTGAAGGGTTAACAATATATCTGGATTCAGCATATGTATTTATGCACTGTTGGTTGCAGCAGAGCTGGTGGAATATTTTTCATATTTTACTGCATTATTTCTTACCACAGCACGAGAACGGGAAATGGAAGCAAAGCGTCATGTGAACGCAGATATTCATCCTCACCCACATCGTGGAAAAAGGTTTTGATTACGTGGGAAGGTATACTTTGGTTTTAGGTATTGATACTGGATGAAATTTATTGGTTATATATATGCTTCATGGTTGAATGAATATTTGCTTGACTGTGTTTTTTGCCTTTACCTCACTGTATCAAGGCTGGGTTTTTTTTGTCTGACACTTCTTACCACTAATCAGTGTTTGCGCTGTCAAGTACCAGTTTAGTCAGTTGTGCAAGACCATGAAATTTTTGACAAAAAGCAAAATTGCAGGCTAATTCAGGCCTGGCATTTTAAGGCAAGCGATTTATTCGCTTGTCTACTGCTCGCCTTAAAAAAATTAAGGAGCACCAAAACTAGCCCACCTGGCCTTAGGAAATAGTGATTAGCATAACAGCCTATTCCTAAAACCCACATCTTTTCAGATCTTTGCTATATTAGTGGTTTCTGTAAGACGGCCACACTGCCCCTCTCATACCTCCAGGCCTTGCTGAGACTTAGTTATAGTTGGACAAATCAAATGAAATTTGGTATGTAGGTGTATCAACATAAAATACAGATCAGGTTCAAATTGATGTGTGGCCTGACAATTTTTTGCCAGAGTTATGCCCCTTTTTTGACTTAGAAAAATTAATTTTTCTTGGTTTCCCGATGATAACTTTAGTTATAGCTATAGTTTAGTTATAGTTGACCAAATCAAATTAAATTTGGTATGTAGGTGTATCAACATAAAATACAGGTCAAGTTCAATCGAGGATGGCCGACAATTTTTTGAGAGTTATGCCCCTTTTTCAACTTCAAAAATTCATTTTTAGTTCAACTTTGACGTAGTCAAATTTGAGGTATTGCTATGGCCCGGCGTCCGTCTGAACATCTGTCCACCCATCAACAATTCAATATGGCTCGGGCTAGAGGTGGCTACCTTTGTTATCACCATGGGACGAGAATGAGTGTTTTTGGGTGCAGTCCAAAATTCAAGATGGCCACCAGCAGCCATTTTGTATTGAAATTAGTGCAATCAGTTTTTTGTATAGAACTTCTGTATGAAAGTTCTGATTTGAATAAATTTTTGTATGAATGTTTAGTAACATGGAATACATCACATATAATACAGGTTTTTTCTCGTGCAGAAATTATTGCAAATTAGATGAACTTTGATTTATTCAGTGCTACTTGTACACAGTAAGTGCACATGTCAATACAACTCGGGCTAGGGGCTGTATTTATGAACCGATCTTCACAAAACTTCTTCGGCACCTTTCTTATCACCTTGGGATAAGAACGAGTGTTTTTGGGGGTGGTCCAAAGTTCAAGATGGCTGCCAGTGGCCATTTTGTACCGAAATTAGATACAATCAGTTTTTTGTACAGAACTTCTGTGCGGGTCTGGCTAGAGGCTGTATGTATGAACTGATCTTTACAAAACTTCGTGGGTACCTTTGTTATCACCGTGGGACGTGAACGAGTGTTTTTGGGTGCGGTCCAAAATTCAAGATGGCCACAGCAGCCATTTTGTACCGAAATTAGTGCAATCAGTTTTTTTTGCACAGAACTTCTGTATGAAGGTTCTGATTTGAATAAATTTTTGTAGGAATGTTTAGTAACATGGAATACATCACATATAATACAGGTTTTTTTCTCGTGCAGAAATTATGCAAATTAGATGAACTTTGATTTATCCAGTGCTATTTATACACAGTAAGTACACATGTCAATATGACTTGGGCTAGAGGCTTTATTTATGAACCGATCTTCACAAAACTTCTTGGGTACCTTTGTTATCACCTTGGGACGAGAATGAGTGTTCTGGGGTGCATTCTGAAATTCAAGATGTAATGTAATCATCTTTTTTTGTACAGAACTTCTAGGACTACATTTGTTATCATCATGGGATGGTAACGAGTGCTTTCGGGCTCGGCCAAAAATTCAAAATGCCAGTCGGCAGTCATATTTACAGGAATTGTGTGTATTACATTTTATGTACAGAACCTGTAAAGAAGATTTTTTATGTCTGTAATGTTTGCTATAAATTTATTGGGTGCCTTTGTTATCACTGTGGTATGAGAACAAATATTTTTTGGTTCAGTCAGACCCACTCGGGGACTCAAAAAGGGAGATAATTAAAAATCTTTTCCAAAAACACCAGACAAAACAATGTTTCTTGAATTTAGCATCCCTAGGATGTGTATATTCAAATGTATTGAAGCCAAGTTCCTGTGTTAATATTTGGTGCTTGGGGAGGGTAAGCATTATTAGCACACTCCGATTTTCTATTTCCAATGAGAAAAATAAAACCTACTCACCCTATGAGCTAAAGATAAAAAATTCAAATACCTATATGTTAAGAAGGACTGGACAAATATTAATTAGTATGAATCAACCTTAGAAGGGTTTGAATCAAACAGGCCAAAACAGTTGCTAACATTTCGCTTGTGCTGCACCATACAAGGATCCCCATTGTAACATTAACCCCATGGAGATTTCTTTTCTAATTCAGCATCTACCTGTCACCCACCTTTACAATACTTTACCTGTACATTTGTTACAGGCTACAGTCAGTATTTATGTACAGACCTTTACAATACTTACATGTACCTTTGTTATCAGGTCATTACCTAGATGTGTGTCATTGCTGTGTCGCATACTATACATATTGAGCTACTGAGTCACTGACACTTTCATTTTGTTTCCCGATGATAACTTTAGTTGTTGTTGACCGAATGAAATAAAATTTGTTATGTAGATGTCTTAACATAAAATACAGGTCAAGTTCAAATCAGGTTTTGGTCTGACATTTTTGCCAGAGTTATGTCCCTTTTTCAGCTGAAAAATTTGATTTTTTTTTCAAATACCTCAAACGGCACACATTTTTTTCAGGGTACGTGTGGCCAGGTGGCCTTTTATTGTGGTAACCAGGTTCTGCATTACTGGTAAAATAGGACCTGGAACCAACACCTTGTGTAGAAATCCTCTGAAGTGGGCAGCATAGGTATAAATGATTTGCTAAACTTGACTTCATACCTCTCAGTGATGTGGTCATGCTATAGCCAAAGTATCTGAAAATGATCTTAGACACCATTAATTAATAAATTATATTCTATATCCAGAAATTCTGAAAAGAAATATCTTCCATTTATCCTGTTTACCTTTATCTTGTAGGCGAATACCTAAATCCATCATTTGTTTGTTATTATGTCCACTTGGAATTAAGAAATTTCATCTTTTTTCAAAAAATTATTTTGGTTTAAAATTGGTCTAGAGACTTTTCCATACAGATTCTCTAAGGAGTGGGGCCTGTTCTTGTGGTTTATCCTGGAAACCATTACAGTTCTAGACTTCTTACATAGTACAGTGGAGCCCACTTAATTGGATATCTCTTAATTGTATATCCCTGTTAATTGAATAAAATTTTCAAACACAAAACCATTTACCATACATTCAGTACAAATTTGATCTGTTAATTGCATATGGGTTGTAGAGTAAACTCCTGTTAATTGTATATAAATTTTTGTAATATGTCGAAAAAATTACTGTGACACACACCAAATTCCCCTTATTTATCAACCTTTTTGGCCTCACTACATCCAAAACATGCATTTATTCTATTATATCTTGTTTGACAGAGCTCCATGAGCTCTGTCAAACAAGATATAATAGAATAAATGCTCAGTTTACCTCCAAAACACAGGAAACTGACCAAATCCCTGTTAATTGTATACTCCTGTTAATTGAATAATTTTCACTGACAAAATGGATATTCAATTAAGAGGACTCTACTGTATTCATATTTTGATGACATCTAGTTAAGTGACCAATCTGTGGGTGAAACTGTCTGACAAATCCCTTCTACAATATTTGTTTTATCTTGCATAATGCCTTGTCATAATAACTGTGTCAAAAGTAATGAATAATTCATGCATTTATAAACATTTTTGTCATTATTGAGACTACTGGACAACTAGGAGGATCAACAAGTTGTCATCTTATGCCCATTGAGCAATAAAACAACCTATAATACTAAAATTCTGAAAATGTTTTCAAAAATTATGAAATTTTATAAAACAGTGAGGAAAGGCTAACATGTTATGCTGGTAAAATTTTCTTTGTATCTGTTTGAAATTCTTGAGTTTGGTTTCATCTTATAAATGTTCTTATTTGAAATATGCTTGAAGTATTTACGTATTGGATGCATGCATTTAGAATTTAGAGCATTCTTTTTTGTCATGTTTCATTTTATCATTACATTTCGATAGCTTGGTAAGAGGTGCACTTCCTATAAGTCATTAATGATCTTCATTCATCTATTTATTTTTAGTGATTCGATTCCTTACAGGTAACAGCTGAAGCCATTATACCCTTGCTAAGAAATTTCCTCTTTTCAGCATGTCCATCCATCTGTTTGTTGGTCCATCTCTCTTTTGGATTGTCCATAGATGGAATCTTGCCTTCTCAATAATTCCAAACCACTCTTACCTTCGACAATGAATGCTGGAAACAAAGTATATTGCTATAATGTCTTGATCACAGGATTCTGTAGCTACATTTCCTTTCATCCACATTCATAGATGCCAACATATATTATGCCAACAGAAAAAGAAAGACAATTAAATCTTGAGTTCCAATCACAGCTCATCCATGAATATGAGATCAGCTGTAGTGCTGGAAATGAACAAAATTGACGGGTGCAGTTTTAAGCTACTGTGAATTCAGAGCCGGGAGTAAATTGCACCCGTAATATGTTAGTATATGAATTTTCGAGGGAATACTGTCACTAAACACCAGAAACCTTAACCTTTTGAACTCTCATGGTATCATCCATGCCAGTTCAGTGGCAGCAATTAGAAGAATCCATATTTATTATTTGGGGTAGACCAATCAATATTTTCAACGTGCAGCCTTGGGGCTGCACATTGGAAATATTGATTGCTCTACCCCACACATTTGCTGTATAGCCATCCTATTTAATGACGTTATGACGTATCATGTTCCTGGCCAGAAAAGCAGCCGATCAGGTTCACGGGGCTACATGTAAATGTATAAGGAATTGCTGAATTATGACAGTAACTTGCCACTGGCTGCAGAGTGCTGCTTTCTCAAAACAACACACATTTATATGCCCTTGCAGTATATTAGTGCTCCACAATATTTTTCAGCGAGTGTGGTTTTTTGCTCCCGTAACATAGAAAACGTGTGCTGACAGGAGCAATTGCACTCATACCTGTCTCATTCCCAGGACTGCAGCTGTCAAGTATCCTGAGATTGTTTTCATTGGCTACATTTGTTTGGGGCTGACTTCTCCTATATCTTGATACACAGTATTTATAATTGTTGCTGGAATCTGTTTAACTAGAACGGATTATTTAGAGACAGCATTGATGACTATTCCAGGCAGAGACTTTAATGTTAGGTAGCAAACAACTCTCAAGACTATTCATTTTCAAGTTCAGTAACACTCATGCATTTCTTTTCCTCATGCATGACAGCCGAAACCATGCACTATTGATAGAAACCATCATATTTTTTAGCTCACCTGACTGAAAGTCAGGATGAGCTGTAGTGATCCCTAACTGTCCGTCGTCTGTCGACCATGAGCATAGTGTTTGCACCTTCCCCTTTTAAACTGCTGTATCAGTTTTATTTATATTTGAGTTGATTGCTTGTTCTGACGTCGCATTTTGGGTTTTTTTCAAATCAACTTGCCCAGCCTCCTAAGGAGGGGGTGGGGACAATCCTAAAAATCTCCTCATGAACTAGTGGGTACAATGACTTGATATTTGGTATGAAGCTTCCTCTTGAGGTGTAGAATCAAATTTGTTCAGATACAAGTGTGTTAAAATGAAGCCCCTTGGTTCATATTTGGGCTCAATACAGGAGCCTGAATTTTTAACTTAGGGCAATATGGGGAATGATCTTTAAAAATCTTCTTCAGATCCACCATTCAGAATGCTTTCATATTTGGTATGCAACATCTTTAGGGGGGTCGGATGCTAGATTGTTCAAATCAAGTGTCTGGGTTAATATTTGGGCTCCCCAGGGGAGCCCGAATTTTAACTTGATGCAATATGAGTGAATTTCTTTAAATATCATCTTCTTCAGATTCTCCAGTCAGAATGCTTTCATATTTGGTATACAACATCTCTAGGGGGTGAGATTAAGTTTGTTCGAACAGGTTCCTAGGTTAATATTTGGGCTCCCTATGGTAGCCCAAATTTTAACTTAGTGCAATAAAGGGAAATTTCTTTAAAAATCTTTTTCAAATCCACCAGTCAGATTGTTTTCAATATTGAGGGGCAGAGGCGGGTATATGTGAGCCCAAATTTTAACTTGTTGCAATATTAGGGGATATCTTGACTAAATATTTGCCATTCAGGTCTTTTGCAATAATATTTCAGGTGGGTTTTCGAAAACTGGCCCAGCATGATTTTTCATTAGAGTTATTGATCCATGATTTACAACCAGGTTATGGACAAGTTATGGTCATGCAACACTCACTGAATGCCACCACAACTCAACACCTACATCTCCGATGTGCACCTCTTGTTCTAGATTTTTCACACATGCAGCAGACTGTGTCTGAATGAAGTGTTGGTTAAATTACAAACCGATTTACAATTTGAACCAAGATGGAATGAGTTTATCGGAATTATTGATTACCATATTTACTCTATGTATTGGGACACTCTATGATTTGGGACACGCATTTTTTCCAGAAAACTATATATTTTTATACTGTACCAATGACCCAGACTTAGCTGGTGCTAACTCCAACAAAACCAGGGCCAAACACAAATTTTGCCCCCCAATCCCCAAAATTTGCATCCAAAACAAAAAGAAATCATGTCCTAAAGGACCTCCATACTACTCCTCTACTGCGCATGCGCAGTGACGCAGTCGTCCCGAAATTGGCGCCAATTATCATTCTCTGTTTGGCCCTTCATCAGTCAACATCTCACTGATCTTTGTGCTTGTAAATCTCAGTTTAAAGGATGCCAGACACGTAATTTTTGGAGAAAATGTGATTCTAAGGAGGATAGAAGGAGGAGAGGAAAAAGAAGTGGCAAAAAATAATCAGGGCTGTACTTAAAATTTTTTGATGAAATTATGTTAAAGTTGCCTATTTTCGAGGCATGGGCCTCTTGTTGTCATTCTTGCTAATTGTTGCACTGCTTATTCAGTGTTTCCTCTCCCCTAGCCTTCTAAAGTCCCCCCTGGCAATTCTCCCATGCTTTTGGCATATTTTTGAGAAATTTCATTTCTAAAATTTCCTGGGAGAGTTGCTTGGTTACAGAATGTTTTCTGTTATTTTCCCCATAGTTACGTTTTCACCCATGGGTGTATAACGTTTGTGTTCTGCATCTTCCATCTGATGTTCTACAGATTCTCCCCTGGGAGTCTCTGTTTTGCATCAGATAGAGTGTAATTGATGACTGATTCCGGGCCAGTTTTTTCAGTGCCTGGAGTCATGTTTTCTAGTGTGTTTACACTGTTTGTTTTCATTGGCAACAGCCTTTTTTGAGGGGGGCTGTTTGCCTTTGTGGTAGTTTATCTCATTATAAGATACATTTATATTATCCGAAAGTGTCTCATTAATTATTTTATATAAATTTAAAATTTTTGACCACACTTTGCCATCGGATCCATCAGGGCTCAACGTTACTTTTCAGCAACTTGGGCTTCTCTGAAAAAATATTTTTTCAAAATTATTTTGTTTTGCAATTGTTTTTTCATTTATTAATGGATCATGTTATTATGTATCTTTGTGTCAGGGGTTTTTGCGAGTAACTAGGACTTATTGTTGTTCTTTCACAATGAAGGGACATTGTTCAAATTGTAATAGGAAGAAATCTTCCTCTGACTTTCATGGTCATTGTATTAATTGTAGTCAGTGTTCTCGCATTAATCCCTGTCCTATATGTGAACATTGGGATGAGAAACATTGGAAACGTGTGTCACGATATGTTGTTTCTGGAGAAAGAGCGATGCCGGCTCTTTCTCCACAAGGTCACTCTACTCTCTCAGTTTCTATTTCAGAGGAACCAGAACAGGGTGATGTTTCCATGTTATCTTCTTCAAGTGTGCGTCCGTCGTCACAAATGAATTCAAAGCTAGCGGCAAAAGTGCTCATGGAGATTAGACAAATGTCGTCCGCTAGCTCGCCCGGTGTAACGTCCATTCACCGAATGGTTCGGCAGCCGGGTTCGTCCGATGCGGTCCAAGAGGAAATTTTGGGTGATGCGAGCACTATAAACATAATAGATGCACACCCAGTGACGGCGGATAGTAAGCGAGAACGGAGGAAGCCTTTTAGTCCAGGTCCAGCCGGGCCGCGAGCGAGAGAGGTCCCTCTCTCGTACAACAACATCTGGGACCAGATGTTGTGGTACAAAATGTGTCTTTAGCGGAGCATACGTCCGTCGCTCGGGACGCTCCGTTGTATAAGCAGTCCGCAGAGACTGTTAAGGCTTCCTCTTCTCGTCAGCGCACACGACCGCACCTTGGCTGCGTGACCGCCGATATTTTACCAGCTTCGCCGATGAAGGATTCTTCGGCGACCAGGTCACACCATCCGGCAGCCAGGGATTCGAGACCGATGGACTCCGGACGTTCGCATAGGAAAAGTATGCGGGAGCCATCTGATGCGGAGCTGCCCTCGGCGAAGCAGCGAAAGACTGCGCCTCCGCAGGTCTCGACGTCGGACATTCTTGTGCAGATAGCACAGCTTATCGCAGCATCCCAGCAGCCGACAGAAATGGTGTCGGATCGAGAATTATCCAACGGCGCTGGGTCGGTACGCTCCGCCGAAGCATCGGGGGCGGACGACCGGGAACATCGGGAGGTCCGACCGGATGGTGAAAGGGATACGGATGACTTGGAGCTATCCCTTTCGGAACAACATAAAGCTGCCGTGGACTTCATCCAGCACTTTCTCCCTCAAGTTGTTCCGTCGGGCCAGACTGCTGCGCTTCCGGACAAGAGAATTATAGCGTCATTGGACTTTTTTTGCGCGGTTCAGGGACATCGCTCCCGAGTTTCCGTCGCAGTCCAATAATGTTGCAAGAACATTTGAATTATTGAACGACGCTATATTTAAACTTGCTTCCAGGACGGGGAAAGCAGGTTTCTTGTCCGCTAATACTCTTAACCTGCCTTTCATTAATGCAAGGAATAAATTCGATACGGCAGGACAGGGTATACCGAGAGTTCCTCTACGTATGGACGACGAGGCGGAAGACTTAGAGCTATCATTACCGTCGTCAGCTTCTATTCCAACCGCGGTGTTGGAAACAGCTATTGCGTCTAACAGAGCCAATTTAGATGCCTTATCTTACGCAGATCACCTTACTAAGGCGTTATCACTGCGCCTTCAAGGGGAAGAGTTTCAGGATATACAATCCTCTTTAAGACTTCTTTCAAGGGCAGTAGCTTATTCCACGTGTAACTCCGCCCTTTCAGTGGCAAATCTGGAGTTGGTTAGACGTGACGCAGCCCTAGCTACATCCACACTAGTGGATTCTAAGGTGAAGAACTCTCTTAGAGTCGCTTCGGTCTCAGGAGAACTTCTCTTTGACGGCAAGCTTTCCGCTATTTATGATAAAATTAAAAAGAAAGCTAATGATTCTCTGTTGTTCAGATCGGCTCCTAAAAAGTCGGATACAGCAGACACGAATAAGACAGGCACTTCTGGGTCTAATGCGCCCAAGAGAGGTTCCTATAGAGGTTCCGGTGCGTCCTCTTGGTCTTATTCGAGAGACCGTCAGGATAGCGACTCTCGTTCGGGTCGTCCTTCAGGCCGGGACAATCGGTCGGACGCCCCGAGGTCGACGAGGCGAGGTGCGGGTCGTGGAAGACGTGGTTTCTCCTACCGCAGGCCTCGCAGGTCCAGGAGGTGATGGCTTAAACCTCTATCGCGTTCCGGTTGGCGGAAGGTTGACAAGTTTTTCACAAGAGTGGGCGTCGATTACGGACGACCCTTGGGTGAGAGGAGTGACTTCGGAAGGTCTAAAGATATCCTTCAAACGAAAGCCTCCATTAACTCGAAGTCCAAAGTGGACTCATCTTCCGTCAAATCCACAGAAAAGAGACGCTCTGTTATCAGAGGTGCAGTCTCTTTTAATGAAGAACGTGGTAGAGGTCGTAGAAAACCAGGAATCTCTGGGATTCTACAGCCATCTGTTTCTGGTTCCGAAACCAGATGGCTCGTTCCGTCCAGTCATAGATTTGAGCTGGATAAACAAGCTGATCGTCGCTCCGAAGTTTTATATGGAGACGATTCGATCGGTCAGAGCGAGTATTCGGGTGAACGATTATGCAACGAGCATAGATCTCAAAGATGCGTACTTTCACGTCATGGTACATCCGACATTCCGAAAGTATCTACGCTTCGCAGTCCTAGGAGTGGTGTATCAATTCCGGGCGATGTGCTTCGGATTGAATCTAGCACCCTGGGCTTTCACTCTGGTAATGAACTCGGTAATGATCTACTTCCGAGCTCATTCGTCTGCGGTAACGTCGGCCTACCTGGACGACATTCTTCAGAGGTACGGCAACGAGTTAACGCTTCAGAACGATGTTCAGAATCTTCTTCTATTGCTCCGACGTCTCGGTTTTATAGTAAACGAGGAGAAGTCGGATCTGGTGCCGTCCAAGTCATTCACTCATCTGGGAATGAGCTTCGAGACGCACAACAATCTCGTTCGTCTGCCGTTAACCAGAGCGAAATTAGTCAGTTGTTACGCTCGCTATTGTCTGCACGCAGACAAAGTCACGGCGAGAGAATTTATGAGACTGATAGGTCTGTGCGGAGCCGCCGCGGATCTCATTCCGATGGGGCGGCTACGCACACGTCCTCTTCAAATTTTCCTGACTCAGAATTGGAGTGTGAAAATTCATTCGCTCGATGTAGACGTTCTCTTGTCAGATCAAGTGTAACAAGAGATTCAGACTTGGGCAAACATTCAGTGGTTAACTCAAGGAGTTCCGCTGCAGTTGCCGGATCCGAGTTTTACCGTTATGACGGATGCCAGTCAAACAGGTTGGGGTGCATCATTAATCCCAACGGATTCGAGATGCCAGGGTCTTTGGGATCCGCAATTCCTGTGCAAGCACATAAACATCAAGGAAATGATGTCAATTTGGCTTGCGTTACGTCACTGGATGGACATTATTCACGATGCTCATGTCCAAATCCTATCCGACAATACGACAGTAGTGGCGTATATACGGAATCAGGGAGGCACTCATTCAGTTCCGTTGTTCAATCTAACGGAAAGAATCCTTCTGTTTGCGTTAGAACATCACGTTCTTCTTTCGGTCCGTCACATACCGGGTCGTCTGAATGTGCTAGCAGACTCCCTTTCACGAAAGGGTCGCTTGTTGCCGTCGGAGTGGACTCTCAACAAACAAGTATTCAATCAGATTTGCTACCAATGGGAACGGCCAATGATAGACTTATTTGCGACACATCTCAACAATCAGTTGCAGACGTATGTGTCTCCGTGTCCGGATCCAATAGCATTTGCAGTAGACGCTCTGTCGATCCCTTGGGACGGAATGATAGGATATGCGTATCCTCCAGCGCCGTTAATTCAACAAGTATTGCTAAAGATAAAACAATCTCAATGCAAGATTCTGTTGGTAGCATCTCTGTCGCCACAGAGACCGTGGATAAATCTACTCAGGTGTCTGTTGTGGGACCTACCGCGGAAGCTTCCTCCACGAGAGGATCTTCTTTCGCAGGGGAAATCGCGCCAACTCCATCACAACCCGCAAGCTCTCAACCTTCACGTTTTTCCGTTGTGCGGTCCTTCTTGCATGGCAAGCACTTTACAGGACGAGCAGTGGACGCGATTTCTAACTGTAGGAGGACCTCCTCTTCGCTAAACTATGCGGCTAAGTGGAAGGTTTTTCGTCGTTGGTGTAGGGATCATTCTGTAGATATATTTGATCCCTCTATACCAGACATTGCAAACTTTCTAGTATACTTGTTTGATGAAATCAAACTGCAGCCTGTTACTATAAAGGGTTATAGATCTATGTTATCTGATACCTATGCACATCATGATAGTTTACAAATTGGATCTAATGTCTCTTTATCGAAGTTGGTTAGAAACTTTTCGATAAATAGACCCAGAACTCTTAGATTAATTCCTAAGTGGAATTTAGCTTGGGTTCTCCTTAAATTGAAGGAAAAGCCATTTGAACCTCTTGGGACAGTAGATTTCAAATTCTTATCTTATAAGACAGCTTTTCTCTTAGCTTTCTCTTCTGCCAGAAGAGTCAGTGAGCTTCATGCACTATCGGTGAATGATTCTCACTATCGTAGTGTTGGGAACACTATCACCTTCACTACTAATGTGGGTTTTTCAGCTAAGAATCAGGCTCCTAATAAATATCCGGAACCTATTGTTATTAAGGCTCTTCCGTCTTCAGACGGGCGTAGGCCTTTACTCTGTCCTGTTAGAGCACTACGTATCTATAAACAGAGATCTCAGTTTATCAGAAAGGGACGGAAACGTTTCTTTCTGTCTTTGATGCCTAATAGAAAGGACATTTCAGTCCATTCTATTGCTAGATGGGTTCAGTTAACTATCCGTACTGCTTATGAAGATTTATCTTCTTCTCAGCAGTCTGTGCTTAAGATTTCTGCTCATGAAGTAAGAGCTCTTTCTACTTCCTGGGCTTATGCTAATAGTGTTGCTATTACAGATTTAATGAAGGCTGCTTATTGGTCTCAGCCATCCACATTTACGAATTTTTATCTCAGAAATATTGAGTCCATTTCTGGAGACCTGCATTGTTTAGGTCCGTTATCTGTTGCTCAGAATGTCGTCCACTAAACAGTTGCAACTATAGTTATGCAGGCTTTCTGTTCCGGCAGTGACTCCGTCCGGCTGCCCTCTTCGCTCTGAGCTATTTGACCCAGGGCAAGGGGAAGTGGGGGGGGGGGGGGCGGGTGTTCCCTTAGGTCACCTGCTTTATAGTGAAAAGCAAGGGAATGCCTCCTCCAAGTCAGTATTTCTGAGTCGCTTCCGGGATGGTTTTAAAGTGTAATATTAATGTTTAAATTCATTCATGTCTTATTTTTAAAGTGTAGCTCGGTGTGAAGCATTTGTATATGTCAAGTGTCAAACAGGCTTTAATATACAATACTCGGACACTTTTAAATGATTATAAAGAGTCTCAGTTCTCTGGACTACTTTATTTATTGGCTTGCTTTAAAAATAATTAGTATAAGGGTTATACTGGATGTTAATAGAGAACATGAATGTTATTGTGCTCAATTATTAAGGGTAGTGTATCTTTCTAATTTAATATTAAATAAGAAAGATACATGTAAAGCCTAATACTCCTTTTCTCCTTAAGGGGTTACCTCTTTACTATATAGTTGAGCTTATTGGATTTTCCTCTATGTCCTAGGCTCTCCAGCCTGTTTACTATTCAGCTAAGTCTGGGTCATTGGTACAGTATAAAAATGTTAAAAAATTTATAGTTATTTATATATTTTTTATACTTACCAATGACCCAGAGGGGGATGGCCCTCCCTGGAGTTGGGAACTCTTGCCTCCCCGCTGAGTACATAGCGCTGACCAGGCACTGCCAGTAAGAATGACGGCGATTTTTGTATATAGTGATGGAAAATGAATCACACACAACTTTATTCAAGATCAAATCAAGACCAGCCTGTGTTCTTTTCCCATTTTATAAGAATTGGGACACCTGTGAAAATAATTATTTTTAGCTGTCCCAATACATAGAGTAAATATGGTATTTATCCAGTGCCGTTGTGGGGTACACGAGAAGTTTATTTACTAAACTTGTGATCATTAATCGTTACCTTGAACATGGCAACTTTTATCGATCACAAGTTTAATTACTAAGCCTCTCATGTTTCACAATGTAGTTTTGGTCTATGAGCAGGGACTTATTGGTACATATATGTTATTGTGATGAATTGTTGGTAGCATGTTCTGAGGTTTGTGGCTTGGAGCATATTCAACCTCAATGCTTCCCATCTTGGGTGAATAAGCTCTGATCTACAAACCTCAGACCATGTTACCGTCAGTTCATCACAATAACTTATAATGTTTCAGGCAAGGACTTTCATTGTTTACATAGTGGCACACAGCAATGAAAATGTAAACAACAAAAACCTTACCTTTCGACAAGATCCTTTCCTGCAAATAACAGCATTCAACACTGAACAAAAAAGTTAATTCAAACTATTTGTAAACAAATTCGTTGGTATGACCTTTAGTACACTAGCACCCAAACCTAGAAAAAAGCAGACTGTCCCCTGCAGAATGAGGTTCCCAGAGGGTGAATTTGGTTATGCTAAACTGCATAGCAGGGTAGCATCACTAAATTTACCCTCTTAAGAATTTCAATCTGAATCAAGGTCTCGGGCCTAAACAGAAAGAGGTACCCGGAGGATAAATTGGCCCACTGTATGGAATATCATCGGCAAATTCCCCCTCTGGGGACCTTATTCTGCAAATGACAGATTGCTTATTTCCAGGCTTGCTTGTGCCCCAGATGAACTGCCACAAGGTCATTATCTTTGGAAAAAGCGTTAACAGCATGCATGATATTGTCAAGTTCTTAGGTTTTGAAACTGCATTTTGCCTTTTTGCTTGTGAAATGTTTATATTGTGGCTTTTAGAGAGACTGTCAATGTGAGGATTTGTTTTGATGTTCATTATATGTGATGAGATAGTTACATTAAAGTGGGTGTAAATGGATATGAACATATTTGGTTATGGTTGACCCAGTGATTCAATTAATTTCCTGCGGGTCTACTTCAGAGTTAGTGTCTACAGTGAACGGACAAGATGGGATATATGGACTTTTGTGATTAATGCCTCGAAGCCCAAATCTGAGTCAACTCACCTCCAGCGTATCACAGCAAGTACCTTTAGAGTGTGGTGGCCATGCCAATTACTGTACTGTCTCTCATACCAGAGGTCCTGTCATCAAGCCTTGGTTCAGGAAAGTTCTCAAGGTGTCCGAACATGCTCTGTCATCAATGGGGTTGATGCTGTCACAGCGTACTGTCCCATCGGGTGGGGGGGATTGTCAAATGCCTGTCCCTTGTGCAGAGAGAGACACACTCCATGTGGGCTAAAGATCTTTTTGTAGTATTCTAGAAGAACGAGACCATGAAGTTGCTCCTATGAAGGTCATTCCATGTGCAGGTACATGTGCCTTTGTGTCTCTGATTCTGTGAGTCTTTCCATCTTTCAATAATTCGTTCAGCATGGTACCGTCTGATGTTCTTTTCCGATCATGACCAAAATGTACATGCATTTTGACAGCATTATACCCAGATGAAAACGTCCTATTATGGTTGTGTTTGGTTACCCGCACTGGCCAACACAGCAGCTTCCTTGGATTTCATCAACAAAGGCTGCAAGTTGCATTGATGGTGAGGAGCTGAGAATGTCAAATTTTGGCAATAGCTGACTGCCCATAATGGCAACCATGGCAGCCATCTTGGATTTCTTGAGAAACCTGTCCACAATTTCGTTCAGAACAGTCTGCAGCCCACATTTCTTTTTTGATCATCATCAAACTTGATATGCTTATTCAGGTTCATGCCTATCATATTACATTCACGGTCAGCCGCTCTCCATGGCCATCTTTGATTTATTGAACATAGACTACAGACTACATTTATGCATCAGTTTTATTGAAATTTAGCCAGATGACTGTCTGAGATTATGTCTTATTTCTGTCATGGTAGGCCACCATCAATGACTGCCATAGTAGCCATCTTGGATTTCTTCAGCTCCCCGTACATGTTTCATTATGGATCAATTTTTTTTAAACTTGACATGGGCACTTGGTCTGATGAGTAGATGAGAATAACATATTTCTATCATGGTTTGCTGCCTAGAATGGCTCATATTGTTTTATTACATTTTTTCTTCTCATAGATAACAAAAAGTTAATAATTATAACACAGTTACTTGAATGCAATATAAGCTAGGTAATTATGGCATTAAGGTAATAAATGGAGTTTAAAGTCAAGGTAAGCTATAGTGTTATGAACACTTTCATCGAAAATTTAAGGTGTGGTTTTGCTTTTTTAACTGGTTGAGTGCTGGAAGCCAATATTTAGGCCTTATTCTGAAGAGCAGGTACTGCACAATAAAGGCTTGTATTCTGTGAATAGGCTTCATATCATCTCTGAAATAAAATTATTCATTCGGTATAGATTTGCCTTGTTACAAGTTATGGGAGAGTGCCATTGGCACTCTCCCATAAATTGTGACAAGACAAATAGGTGGACAAAGTTTAATGACCAAAAATAATTTAGCGCTCTCCCAATTAGCAGAGTTTAGTATATTTTTACTAACTCAAAGCAGAAAGAGGGAGGTGAGGAGAGAACAACACTAATACAATACCTCTTTTTTCCTACATTATATGTGAACGCAAGTTCGAAGTAACAAACATTTCTATTTACATTATAACACAAACAAATATACAAAAACAGAAGTACACAAAAATCTAATGGTGAGTGCCACCAGGTGAGAATCTTATCTGAAAAATAAAAAGGAAATGAATTTTAAATTGTTGGGGTGCAAAGATAACACAGAAAATGTTTCAGGGTGTATATATCATTTTGTGTATTTGTGTTGCTACAGTTTATTATTTCCTGTGCATCATTTGGAACTATTAGTCTTAAATTCAGCATCTTCCATTTTGCATCTTGTGCTTTGATTGTCTTCTTATTCTACTACAATTCCTTTACTTTTCAACACATTTTGATGAGTCTCTGGTATATAATGCATTTATTTAGAGGAAGAATAGAGTTACGGAAAACGAAAATGAAACACTGAGCAAACTCATTCACTGCTACCGATTACATTGATGTATAATGTGATTGGATAGACAGGACTCCCACCCATCTTTTTTATCATCTTACCAACCATAGTAGCCACATCCAGTTTACTCTGTTCACAAAAATCACTGTGTCAAGTTTAAATATATGTACCCAACTCATGCAGTACAGTGGAGCTCACTTAACTGAGTATCCATTGTGTCCTTGGGCAAGGCACTTTATCCCAGTTACCTACAGGGGGGCATGATGACGCCGTGTAATAAGGCATACTGCACGTTGATAGTGCACATGTCTTCAACCGCTGTAAACCTGCTTGAGCGGAGCTTGGACAGAATTAGAATGTTGAGGAGCTGACAGTTGCTCGTCAATGCTTGGTTGTTCTCTCCGGGTACTCCGGCTCCCTCCACCCATAAAACTGTCACGATCACGATTTGCCATTGTGCATAAGTATATGACCTTAAACACCAATAAATAAATTAACTGCATATCTCTTAACTAAATAACCCTGTTAATTGAATATAATTTCCCAACATAAAAAACCCTTTACCATACCTCCAGTACAAATTTGATCTGTTAATTGACTATATGTAATAGAGTAAACTCCCGTTAATTGAAAAAAGAATTTTGTAACCTGTCGAGAAATTACCCTGAGTCAGTTTTCCTTTAAATGCTAAGATTATCTCTAAAATATAGGAAAGTGACAAATTCCCTGTTAATTGAATCCTCCTGTTAAATGAATAATTTTCATTGGCAAAGTGGCTATTCAATTAACAGGGTTCCACTCTAGTAGACACTTGCAGAAAGATTTCTTGAATAACTAAACAACACCATTTTTTGCTTCCAAAACAAAGCTTCCCCCTCCTCCTCTTTGGAATGAGCCTATACCAGTGAAGTGTCATTAGCTATATTTTTGTGATAAAAAGTGAGACTATTCAAAAAATTGTCATCCTCTAGTTGTGTTAGATAAAGGGCTAAAAGGAATATGGTGGTCACGATTAGCCATTGTGCAGAAATGTGTGATCTTAAACACCGATAAATAAACACAAATCATAAGCTATGTTTCATATGTTTCAGCTAATGGACCTCTGTGTTAAACTAGTCCATCATCTTAACAGTTGCTTTTTCCACACATGATTCATTTCATGGGTGTAAATTCCACTCTATGGACGTGTTTGTTGCCATGCATTTTCTACATTCAAAACATTGCTAATTAAATCTTCATTGAAATCAGTCAGTATTAGCTAACATTTAAACACTTTGTTTTTCTTGTTAAAAACAAAAATGAAAAATAGGCATTCGAATTTGATGTGTCCTGTAGCAACTGTACTTCTCCATACATCTATAAGGGGAAGGTCAGCTGCACTGTTGATAGTGCCTCTTGTAAAATCCATTTCATGCCCCTCGACAATTTGGCAAAAGGGCATTAAGTGTTACCCTTGTCCATCCATTCGTCCATCCATCCATAAGTCTAGGCATCCATCTGGCCATCTGTCCATCCATCCATCTGTCCATCCATCCATCTGTATATACAGATGTCCATACGTACATCCATTCTCACAGGGTCTACATTGTGTGTTTATTGTTATGCCTGTTGAGTACTTGAGTGACTAATTTCTATTGTGAGACTAGTCACACAAAACATGACATAATGATTTGCCAGATGACTCCTTGTGCGTTTCTGAAGCCGTTGACGAAAGGTGCCACAAAATAATGACACTGTCCCCCAAAAATCCTTATGTCTTACAGACACATGCCATATACAAACCCTGCAATCAAAAGGAGATACTATTAGGTCTTTTTAATTAGAAAATAAGAATGTCGCGCTGATTGAAGTGCTTCCAAGAAATATGTGTGAGGACATGATGGTAGGCACTCTTTTGAGTTTTTACATCATTTTAGAAGTTATTTCCACCAAAACAGCTATTTAAATACTTACATATCTGCGCAGTCGGAAGTTTATTACCGATAATGTGTGATATGCCACAGAAACAATATAATCTTTCGAAATATGGTGTGGATTTGTATTAATTTTGTCAACTCGAAATTTATTTATAGAAATAATAAATGCTGAACATGACTCTAAACCAAAATAAATAAATGTACTACACTGTAAATTGTTTGCGTTGTATAAACACACAAAATTTAAAGTGCATTCTTTCAAACACATAATGTATCATTGGTCAGAACGTTTTATTGAACACACAAAATTTCATGGACACGCAAGAAAACACACAATGTATCATTTGTTAGAACATGTTTCTTTAGTCCCACAATGACTCTTCAAATTGGTCACACAATGCAATAGTAATGCAGTGTATTGTTCGTTCGTACGACCATCCGTACGTACGTATGTACGTACGTACATACGTACGTACATCCGTCTGTACGTCCTTCCCAAATATGGTTTCCTGATGATAACTTTAGTTTGACTGAACGAAATGAAACAAAATTTTAGACATAGGTTTATAACCACATAATATAGGTTGGGATTGACAGTGGGCTTGGTCCAATATTTTTTGGCAGAGTTATGGCCCTTTAAAGTGGGGGGCATTAGTGTTCCATGGACATATTTGGTGGCCTGCTGTATTGGTGGTATGGTTTAATGGAGATAAGATAAGATATTTATTAACTCAATATCAACAAAGATAAATGACTAGAAATTCATAATTGGCAGTGGGGGGAGAGGGGGCAAGGCATAGCCACCCTTGGTGTTGCACTTGTTTAATATACATTCTTTTTTGAGCAATAGGCCACTGACAACTACACATTTACCTTCTGCACGTTTAGGAATTGACTCAATTCAATCTTGTTTGACAGAGCCCAATGAGCTCTGTCAAACAAGATTGACTTGGTCAAATTCACAGTAAGCGCTCAGCTAGCTCTGTCAAACAAGATTGATTTATTGTAAAATTCCTAGGTAGATTGTGGTAAAAATGTGAATATTAAAATTTTGTTATTTCAACATCACTGTGCAACCTGCAGGTTAAATACGCAATGTAAAGCAAATGTATGAATGAATCTCCATTGAGAGAATTTTCTGGAAATTAATGTCTTTACCTGCATGTTTCTAGCAATAACGATACATAATAGAATTAAAAGTGCAGAATTTGCTTTCTTTACAAACTGCACTTATTACTTTAGCATCACCGATGGCTGTGATGAAACAACACAAAACATAATGTAATTTCCACAAGATAGACGAATAGGTGAATAGAAAAGTCTTAACCCTTAAAGGCCCATTTCCGACTTTTCCGACCTCAGAACAGGTGCCCATAACATGCCATAATGAGGAGGTCCTGTTGAGAACAGACAAATTAGGTAGGCAGTGGTTTTTAGTCTAGAAATTACTGCAAATCCACTGGACATATAGAGTCTGGTCTGATGGACATTCAGGACACTTGTACAGATCCCTAAGGGTTAAACAGACCAAGACTCCCTGTTATCTACAGGATTAGTGATGACTTAATTGAAATTTTATTTCATTGACCGCAAGTAATTATAGTAAGTTTTTATGCTCTCATGACTCGATGAGTACACTGGTGTTACCTTGAAGAGAGTCAACTTGGATCATCTATCAGATGAGTTTTTTATCAAAATTAAATGAGACTCATTATACATTGCCTTCAATATTAACTGAAGTATATTTCCAGCTACATCCTAACAAAATCTCTCCTTCCTGTGTAGTCTAGTCATGCCTGTGCACGTTAATATTTTATGTCCTTTCTGAAGTCCTGGGAAAATTTGCTCACTTCTTCCTTATTTCTCCAGCTATTTCACTTTTAGATACTTCGATTATTTCATTTCTCTTCAAACCTACATGAAATTCTTTAATGAGAATCAATTCAATGAAGAAATCCCCAGGATAGTTGTTCAATGAAATAACAGGTATGAAATTTTACAGGTATGTATGCAATTAGAACAAGGGTTTCTGGTAATCTGAAGTACAGTGCTGTCATGTCGTGTACGCTGCCCATATGAACACAGAAATTGAGACCCCACTAATAACACTACGAGGTGGGGTCTCAAAACCCCACCACATGACTTCAATTTGTCTATAATTAACTTGTGTTTTTGCAAGTGCAGTAATCAGGTTTATTCTTCCACCAAAAATAGTTTCGGTTCATTGTTGTTTTGTGATTGTTAGGAATTGCACTTAAGTATAAATTGAATACGTATGCTCCAAACAAGTTTTTTGATAATAAAAAGCATTAATATGGCAAAAATCGATCAAAATATGGAGTTTGAGTCATGTTTTTAATCTCGCATGAATATGTCAAACTGTGTGATGGGATGTTCGGCTGACGTCGGTTTATCTTTTGATCTCTCAATCACAGGCTCTTAATTAGATCAAATTTTTTCACAGTCAGTGAAAA
The DNA here is from genome assembly GCA_031216915.1 of Pictodentalium vernedei. NCBI lineage: Eukaryota > Metazoa > Mollusca > Scaphopoda > Dentaliida > Dentaliidae > Pictodentalium > Pictodentalium vernedei. The sequence continues at coordinate 435,546,051 of CM062293.1, forward strand.
ATTACTTTTACTTTTACTTGAAATATTAAAAAGATAGTTCAATATTTGAAAAAGTTATTAAAAGCTATTGCGATTCCGAATGTTGTTCATCAAAAGCGATTCAGAACTTGAGGAATTACAAAAAAATAAATATTGTACCGTACTGAAATCATGGATGTGAGTTGAAAAAATTATAACTTGACCAGCACAATATCTGGACATTCCACCGCCAAGACACTGAAATTTTTGATGTGCTGGCTGCACGCAAAAATCAGGGGTGGCGCCAGAAAATCTCCGATAGAGGAACTAAAATCTCTTGCCTGAAAGACCTATTTTAATTTTTTGGGGTTTCAAGACACGTGTGGGGGGACAAAACCAAAAAATTATAATACGAAATTTCGGGGCATGTTTGAGCTAGGGTTATGATGTGTGGTGGTCTGGCTTGTCGATCGGCATGTCATTATTGAAAAATAAAAAAAATATTATTTTCTATAGATTTTATTTACATATGGTTATAATTATGATTGCTGAATTAATAAAAAGCAATTGAAAATGTTGATTTGTCTCTTATTTTTTCTCAAGCTTGTCATGGGCAGAGGTGTTAAAACATATGTTGGTTTGAAGGACAGCACTGTGCTTTGTCGCGCCACTCAGGTGTTATTTCACACCTTGTGCAGGTGGTAGTTTAATCTCCAATATTTAATTAATCACTTCAATCCCGACTACTTTAATATAGTAGTAGTAGTAGAATATTTTATTTAAGTGGCACATTTCAATAGACATACATAATATACATAGAGTATTTACAAAATATTTGTATGAAATCCTGCCTATGAAGGCTTAGGAGACACACTTTCATTAGCGGTAGGTCTTTTTTTACAGCAGATCACAACCCCCCCCCCCCCCCCCCCCAAAAAAAAAAAACAAAAAACAAAACAAAAAACCCAAACCCGAAAAACCAAAACACATGCACGCACATCAACACACACACACACCCTTGCGGACTCCCCCCCCCCCCCCCCCCCCCCCACACACACACATAATAATATGCAGACATACGCCCACATGCACTTGCGAAAACTTTCGTGTACTAATTTTCTTTCACTTTTTCTTACTCCCTCCCCCCACCCCCATCACGTATATCTGTCTCTCTCTCTATCTCTTTCCCACTGAGGTGTACTCTCTCTTAGAATGGCACATTCGCAGATACTTTAATTCGGTATCTCCCTTATATTCACCCACGTATTTTTACATACACACAGTCTTGGCTATTTCAATTGATAATACAAATAACAACAATGTAGAGGAACGTTGAAAAATCTGCAAATGCAAAGAGTATAAAAGTATGTACAAACCCCTACAGAATTGGATGAAGAATATTTGTTTCGGTATGCAAATATCCCCCGTCCACCCCCTCCCCCCCCCCCCCCCCCCATTGTGAAATAATCATTAGTTTCAGTCACGAGTGAGTACTTTTTGATATCCATTCAAAAACACTATATTTTCTAGTAAGACGGGGAAAAGGATGGGATGGTCAAGTTGACTCAATGTCGTAAACTGGTATCACTTTGATCATCAGCTGTGCGCCATGGGCGCTTTCGTGGCGCAGGAGGCTTTTTCGCCCCCACTTCCCAACCCCCCCCCCCCCCCCCAGAAAAAAAAACACGGTTCATCACGCGTTGGCCTACAGCTGTAAACAAAATGTGAAATTGGGAACTTTGCGAATATTAGTTGTTTTTCTCAAGTCTGGTTTATTTATTTCCCCCATCAAATCGATCGCGCAAACACAACAGTTTAGTTTCGAAAGTGACGAGGACTTTGTACTTAACCATATGGAACTGACTGTTCTATTCCCAATTTACAATTTCAAACCACAGCAATAGTCGCCGTCTGCCTCCTCCAAATTCCAATTTTAATTTAAAATAAATTATCTACTACCAGTAACAAACGCAGTTGTCTTGCCAGTCGATGTCACAAGACGGTATTTATTCATCAGCAGAGAAACTGACATGCAAAAGCAATTAAGCTAATCCTTAACGTTCGTGACCATGGCGGGTCACAGTGTTTTGAAAACTGTCTTCCACTGATCAAACACTGTGGTCCACTGAAACTCCACGGTGGAGAATACATCGCGGCGGCGTTTTCTGTTTCAATCCACGTTGAACGTACTGTAATGTTAGTTATAAGAAACCAAATGAAGTTAAACGATTAAAAAAGACAACTCATTTATGTAAATATTTATGTGCAAAAAACAAACTTATTTATGTTAATATCTATGTGCAATGTATTATGTTTCTATAGTTTATCGCTTGTTAAAAGTTGAAACACTTGAATGAAATAAAATATATCAAAGCCAATGTTCTTGTTATTGTTGCTCTGTTGTCAATGAAGATAAGTAATTAATTACACGCCCACTCATAAATAGTTCCTCTATAAATAGACAGCACTAATCTAAATTTAGCATCAATAACTGAGGTATTAATTGACCAGTCCCATATGGGTACTGTACACGTAATGGTGTTTACAAGAGCAGATGGAATTTTGATTGGATCTCGACTTGGTCGAATTCTGGTCAAAATTCTCTGTCCTCTTTTTTCCCACGATTCTGTTGAATGTCCCTCGTTGAAAAAGGAATTCAAGAACATTGAAAATATTTTCATTTTTTTTCTTGATTTCATTCTTGACTTTACAATGTTTTATTTAGGAAATCTCAACCCAGTGTTGTATGTGTTGTAACCAGATCACGATCTCATGGTATAGCCAAAGATGTTGAGTGATCTTAACCCTATACCCTTTACCCTCTGCAGACGATATCAGAATTTTTATTTTAATTATTTATTATTCCAATTTTTAAAAAAAATGAACAAAACTGTATAATGTGAACCACCGGCCCCCCAATTGGAATACCTCCCCCCCTTGCCTCCTCGGATTTTGTAACTCACCAGGGGACATAGTATTATCCATAATAACATATGTACATCCACTATCACATGTGTTATTGCAGATTATACCATACCCCATTCATACAGCCCTTATAAATTTGCTTCCCTTTTTTAACACTTTACCGAACATAATGGCCAAAACCAGCTAGTGCTATTCACAAACATCACCATTCAGTTTTCATTATTTTTTTCATTTTTTGTCTCAAATACATAGCTTATGACCCCTCATGGGAACAAGCTCAGAGAGCTTGTTCCCATGAGGGGTCATAAGCTATTTTTTGATGTAAGAGATAAAAAAAATTTTATTTGCAAGTGTCGTCTGCCTTTCATGTTAGATAAAGGGTTAAAACTTGAATGAGCCTATTTATTTATTTGTTAGGGTTTAACAACACATTAACAGCCAAGGTCATATCGTGTCGGTGACAGGAAGTACCCAGAGAGAACCACCGAGCAACGATAAGCAGCTGCCAGCTCCCCAATATCGTAACTCTGCACTGCAGCACAGGCAGTGTTAGATTGGTTGAAGACATGTGCACCATCAATGTGCAGTACGTTGTGAAGTGCCTTGCCCAAGGACACATTGCAGGAGTCTGAATCGATTGCTCAGGCGGTCACCCATCCAAGGACTAACCGGGCTCAATGTTGCTTAACTTCGGTGATCTGATGAGAGCCGGTTACCGCAATGCCACCGTGCCCCCGAATGAGTCTATATAAAATTGTGAGAGTATTTTGTGTTGATCAGAAAAGCCAGTAGAGGACCACACTGACCTTCCATTTTGAATTCCCTGAGGAGGTTCCTGGATACCCCTTCTGGTGCATTCCCCAAGATTGAATCAGTTAAAATGCTAGTTGCATTATGGGAAAAATTTGCAGCTTGAAATTTGATATTTTTGTCAACATTGTTCCAAGGGTTAATATTTAAGAAATATGTACAGGATGTATATTATTTTTCTTATTTCATTGATGACAAATGTATTAATAAATATCACTTTGTTCATTATTATTAAGTATTTTGTTTTGGTATAAAAGAGCATACTGCCCAGGTGCACAGTGAAATGTTACAATTGAATGTGATGAATAAGTTCTTGTTTTTATTTTTCCAGGTGGTAAAGTATTCATTAAGAGCCGACAAGACAAGCCCAGTGATTCACCAAAGGAGTTTCAGTTTAGAGAGATGAACAAGGCAAAGAAGCGCTGGGAGGAGCGGTCCAATGCGGGATCAGTTGCAAATCGTTCCAACCCCTCAAGACACAATTAGATCTCTTGTCTAATTGATCAGAAAACAAGTCATGATATTTTCTATAACACACAAGTTTCAGTTTGAGGTGGATTTTATTAATGAATAAACAGGTGTACACCACAAGTCAAAATAAGCTGCAAGATTTTGAAATTTTTTTCTTCTTGATTAATTTTGAAAAAAACATTTTAGCATTTTTTAAAAAACTATGTAAGTGTAAATGTTATAGAGTTTTTGCTTGCTAGTTAACCAGTTCTACAGCACTGGTACATACTTTCAAACAAATCTCTTGATAGCTCATCCAAAGAATATGAAGCCTCCTTTGAGCAGCATGGCTTTTCATCTAAGCCACAGTAGTGACTATACTTGACTTCATGTCTCAGTAAATGTCATAATTTTAGTCAAAACTGCTTGAAGTGATATTCTCCCAACACTCTCTCTACCTGTCTTGGGGAAAAAAATGATCAAGTCCTGTCACAAACTGTGCACTTATCTAGGCTTAATTGCGTGTAGGAATTGCACGCAATAGCCATATCGAATGGCATCCAAAGCACGGCAGGTTCTCCTGGTTACTCATAGCAAACACAGGCAATGTTTCTACCAATGGACCTCCGGGTTACCAGGTGGTCCATTGTCTGAAACATTGCTTGTGCACAGGCCATATGTTCAGAATTTGATATCCTTACATTGCGCATTTCATGACAGGACTTCTAGTTTTAACTGTACTTGACTTTTTTGCTTTACATGACCAAGTCTTCAGTTTTGATGTGCAAAGTGGTTTTTCCGATGATTGCTGTTTGATTGTAGAAGATAGACATTATATCAGTGTACAGTAAAACCTGTCTTGAGAGACCACTGTCTTGAGAGACCACATCTGCCAGGCACCGATCGGTTTTACTCTATAATGGACCTGCTATGGGAGACCACCTGTCTTGAGAGACCACCTGTCTTGAGAGACCACTGTGACCTGGTACCAGCTTGTATTTTTATGCCATAATGGACCTGTCTTGAGAGGCCACCCCTTTGAAGACTAAAACCATGACAAAAACTTTTTACCTGTTCTGGAATTAGAAAATCCATTGTGGTTATACTAACATAATTAAAAGTATTAAAAGCTCTTAATTGGGTTTCAATTGCTATTCAGTTACATAACTCAAGATTGAGATATTTTTATAACACCCCTGTGAAAAGATTAGGATTATTGCTGAATAAATAATTTCATGCATACCTAAAATGTGACAGATAGGATTATAAAAATAAATTTGTGTTGAAAATCTTCAATGAAGATTTTCAACACTACTTTATTTTTATAACAGTCCATTTCAATTTCTTACAAAAACTTCATAAAAAGAACTACAAATTAATTACAAAAATCCTTTCTTCTCCATTTCTGAATTTTGTGGTTGGTTATTCACTGACTTGAGAAAACCTGAAACCAGTTATGAGAGACCACCTGTCTTGAGAGACCACTTTTGTGTGGCCCAAAGGGCGGTCTCTCAACACAGGTTCTACTGTATAATATAACAAGTATATATAGAGGATCTCAAACGAGTGATGTTTGGATATAAGATTTTTTGAAACGAGTTTAATGAATTTGATTCACAACGAGCCTTTAGGCGAGTTGTGAATCGAATTCATCAAACGAGTTTCAAAAAATCTTATATCCAAACATCACGAGTTAAAGATTCTGTATATCACATGAATTTTTAAATGTTTTTTACACTTTTTATTTAATTCATTGTCGCTAAATTCGCCCCAAACATCCGACAATCAGTTCGTTGGCTCAGACGCTTCACGCCATGATGTCATGAATGCACTTTACTTGCACCTGTTGTTGTAATTGACGTCATGTGAACTACGCACAAGAATACATGCGCCGATTAGACACTAGTTGATAATCAGGAAATAAGACATGGGTCGTTACGTCGAAATTAACGACGTTTCATGTGATATAATCTGTTATTCCTTTGAGGAATTTCTGACATTGATATTTCAGGTCCTCTCAAAACGCGTTCCCCAACATTGGGAAGTCTTCCAAACTAGAATCAGCTTCCATTGGCAGTATTTTCTAGTCAAGTCTTGGCTACCTATACCATGCTCTCAGGTCACCAATTCAATTCTGTGAGAACTTCCATGCTGTTATGGCCTGGAACCAGTCTAGCCTGCAAATACATCATCGTCTATGTTTAGATTCACACATCTTAAAAAATTTCATTTCAACTGATATATTCCGCATGATTGAATCTGAAACATTTCATAACATTTTATTTTCTGTGAATTAAAACTAGAAATGTTACTCAGTCAAGTAAAATACGGAACACCAAAACCATACAGTGCTATACCCACCTCAAAAAACTGAAACATACTGAAACCGATACTGAATTCATTATTCCAATTCCGCCCATTTCTTCCTTGCATTTTTACTTTATTGAGTCTCTTGCAATGCCCATTTATTGAATTTCTTATTAAATTAAGCCATGGTAGCCGCAAAGCAACCGTGACTTGATGAAAAATTATATAGAGTCTGACATCAAGAAATCATTATTAACTCTTAACCTGCTGACCATTTTCTAGATATTTTTCATAAAATCTAGTCATGGCTGCTGTAGAACGGCCATGACCAGATTTAATATAAAAAATTAATCTAAATGTAACACAAGAAATCACTGGTGAAAAAATCCATTCAATTTCAATGGAGCAAATACGATTAAATTTGCCCAACTTATACTTATTTCAGTGACAAGAGAACCCCAGTGTTGGGCAGGAAAATCTGCCAGCAGCATGCAGAGAGTTAACCCTTCATACAACCCAGACATTATCAAAATTTATTATTTTAAATATCATTTTTTGTTTATTTTTCAAAAAATTTCAACAAAACCATATCCTGTGACCCCTCATTGGAATGAGCTTGATGAGCTTGTTCCAAAGACAGGTCACATGATATGGTTTTATTGAAGTTTTCTGAAAAATTGTATTTTTTCAGCTGCTCAATTTGCATATTACGTGGGCGGATGTGGCTGATTCTTTGCATAAAGGGTTAAGAGGACTGTTTCTACTTGTAGGGATATATTTATTAACGAGTGCTTGCTGTAAACTTTAGCTAGCTAACCAAGTATATTTGTTCTGGGCAGGAAAATCCACCTGCAGCATGCAAAAAGAAGAATTATATCTGTTCAGTCCTGCAGCCCTTTAGGGCTGGATAATGAAAGTATAACTGATGCTTTATATTTTGTGTTTATTTTGTGATTATTCACAAAAAAATTAATTTTTGTTCATAGGCAATCCATCACTGAAATTAAACCCCCTCTGAAATGTTTTTATTGACTTGCCCTGGGGGGTGCGGTGGATTAGTACTTAATGCATTGGACTTCAAACCAAAACGTCCATGGCTTGATCCCTTCCAGGGGCAACCGAGTTGTGTCCTTGGGCAATGCATTTAATCCTGATGCCCACATTGGGGCATGGTGGCATTGTACACAAAGGCATACTGCATGTCAATGGTGCACTTGACATCAACCAATGCTAACCCTGCTTGTGTTGAGTTAGTACGTTAGGGAGTTTGACAGTTGCTTGCCACTGCTCAGTGGTTCTCACTGGGTACTCCAGCCTCCTGCACCTGTCAAAGTATCCGACTTGAGGCAACCTTGGCTGTTGAAAGTGTCAAAATCCCAATAAATAAATTGGCTAGCAGTGTCTTCCAAAATCAGTATGAAATTATGAGACTTTAACTGGTAGAGTGCTGGAAGCCCATATTTGGGCTTTATTCTGCAGTACAGGTACCACAGCTTGAAGGCTCATATTCAGTACATGTACTTTGTATTATCATTGAAGTGATATTATTCAGTCTCTAAGGGTTTGCCTTGTTACAATTTATGGGAGAGTGCCCATAGGCACTCTTCCATAAATTATAACAGGGCAAAGACAATAGACATGTGTACAAGATTTGATGGACAAAAATAATTTAGCACTCTACCAGTTAAAACCTTCCCGTTTTTTTTTACATTGGCATGGCGGGGGTTCGAACCCACGCCGAGAGAGTTTCCTTCGGCACCAACCGCCTAGCGAAACTATACTGAACCATGCACACCACTCGGCCACCGACAGACCCGATTTTGGTTGATACTAATTTGCTTGTATGTTTATATACAATTGTTTGCAACAATGCATGATTAACTCCTTGCATGCTGCTGGCAGATATTCCTGCCCAGTACACAAAATCTCTTGCCACTGAAATATATATAATCTGGACATATTTAACCACTTTTCATCCCTATAAATTGAATGGATTTTTTTACCAACTATTTTCTTTGAGTTAAATTTATTTATTTAATCTTATTTGTTTTACAAAGATTGGTGAACAAGTTATGTAACTTGTATTAACACTGTTTCTTGACCCAATGGTGCAGGTATGTGGGATGACCTTCGAAGCAACAACTTTGTGGCCTCGTACTTCTCGAATAGCATGAAGGGACCTTTAGCCTTCACAGAGTGTCTCTCTGCACACAGAGGACAACCATTTTACATCCCCACCTAACAGGACAGTACACTGTGACAGCATCAACCCCACAATTGATGTTGACAAAGAGTGTTCTGACACCTCGAGAATTTTCCCTGATCGAGGATCGATCCCGGGACCTCTAGCATGAGAGACCAGTTCGCTTATCAACTCGGCCACCACTGATGACCTTTTCATCAAATCTAGTCCTGGCTGCTTCAGAGCAACTATGACTAGATTTGATGAAAACTATTTTGAAAATACTCAGTAAGAGTTAAATTACTGGGCATTATTGTTATATTTGTTTTGTAAATCTCCTGTTTTTCTCTGTTCTGTGGAGAATTAGTAACATATGTGGATGATATTTATTTTTCAAAAAAGGTGCATAAATTTAATTACTAGCAATTTTTGTTTTTACCCTCTGCACACTGATGTCAAAATATCAAAATTGTAACCTGCACATTCTCCCCATAATGGAAGTATTAATTTAACCAATACAATCTTGTTGTCAGACACATTGAATTGCTTAACTCTTTCAACACGAGAGGCCGCTTTTACGGTCCAGGAACATGATACATCATAATTTCAGAATGGCTACTAAGTGAACATGTGTGCTAGAACAATTAATATTTTAACGTGCAGCCTGAAGGCTGCATGTTGAAAATATTAATTGCTCTACCCCCAAATAATGAATATGGACTCTTCCAATTTCTGCCGTTTAACTGGTATGGAAAATACCACAAGTGTTCAAAGGGTTAAATTCCTTGTTGTATTATGGGGAAAATTTGCTTCTGGAAATGTTGATCTTTTGAAGTCGGTGTGTGGAGGGTTAATGCATAAATTGAGTGCAGACAATATTGAATCAGTAATATTCTTTGTTTTAACCATTAACCTAAGGAATTGGCCACACCTGCCTGCATAATTTACAAATTGAACAGTTGATAAGAGGTATTTAACCCTTTACCCAATGCAGACGATATCAAAATTTATTATTTTAAATATCAGTTTTTCAAATTTTTCAAAAAATTTCAACAAAACCATATCATGTGACCCCTTGTTGGAACGAGCTCGACGAGCTCGTTCCAACGAGGGGTCACATGATATGGTTTTGTTGAAATCTTTTGAAAAATAATATTTTTTCAACTGCTGAATTTGAATATTATGCGGGCGTATGTGGGCGATTCGTTGGGTAAAGGGTTAAAACAAATTTCATTCAACAAAATCATATCCTGTGAGCCCTTCTTGGATGGAGTTCACATGATAAAGTTTTGTCATTTTTTAGCTCAACTTGACAAAGTCAAGCTGAGCTATTGCCATCACTTCTCGTCCGTCAGCGTACGTACGTACGTACGTACATTAGTACATACGTCCACAATTTCCTTTGGCACACCTCACAGGTCGCATTTATGATCAGATTACTTTGAAACTGGGCATGGTTGTTTGGGGTGACCTCTAGATGGGAGCTATCGATTTTCTTCAATTTCCGTCAAGAAATGTTGCCGCGGCCAACGTCCTTAGAACTTAGTTTAGTCAAACACAATATTTCCCTTTGGCACACCCTACAGGGCACATTTATGATTTGATTGCTTTGAAACCTGGTATGCTTATTTAGGGTGACCTCTAGATGGGAGCTATCGATTTTCTTCAATTTCCAACGTTCGTAGAACTTAGTTTAGTCAGACCTCAATATTTCCCTTTGGCACACCCTACAGGGCACATTTATGATCAGATTGCCTTTGAAACCTGGTATGCTTGTTTGGGGAGACCTCTAGATGGGTGCTATCGATTTTCTTCAATTTCTGTCAAAAAATGTTGCCGCGGCCAACATTCTTAGAACTTAGTTTAGTCAGAAGACTCAATATTTCCCTTTGGCACACCCTACAGGATACATTTATGATCGGATTGCTTTGAAACCTGGCTTGCTTGTTTGGGGTGAACTCTAGATGGGAGCTATCGATTTTCTTCAATTTCCGTCAAAAAATGTTGCCGCGGCCAACGTTCTTAGAACTTAGTTTAGTCAAACCACAATATTTCCCTTTGGCACACCCTACAGGGCACATTTATGATTTGATTGCTTTGAAACCTGGTATGCTTATTTAGGGTGACCTCTAGATGGGAGCTATCGATTTTCTTCAATTTCCAACGTTCGTAGAACTTAGTTTAGTCAGACCTCAATATTTCCCTTTGGCACACCCTACAGGGCACATTTATGATCAGATTGCCTTTGAAACCTGGTATGCTTGTTTGGGGAGACCTCTAGATGGGTGCTATCGATTTTCTTCAATTTCTGTCAAAAAATGTTGCCGCGGCCAACATTCTTAGAACTTAGTTTAGTCAGAAGACTCAATATTTCCCTTTGGCACACCCTACAGGATACATTTATGATCGGATTGCTTTGAAACCTGGCTTGCTTGTTTGGGGTGAACTCTAGATGGGAGCTATCGATTTTCTTCAATTTCCGTCAAAAAATGTTGCCGCGGCCAACGTTCTTAGAACTTAGTTTAGTCAAACCACAATATTTCCCTTTGGCACACCCTACAGGGCACATTTATGATTTGATTGCTTTGAAACCTGGTATGCTTATTTAGGGTGACCTCTAGATGGGAGCTATCGATTTTCTTCAATTTCCGTCAAAAAATGTTGCCGCGGCCAACGTTCTTAGAACTTAGTTTAGTCAAACCACAATATTTCCCTTTGGCACACCCTACAGGGCACATTTATGATTTGATTGCTTTGAAACCTGGTATGCTTATTTAGGGTGACCTCTAGATGGGAGCTATCGATTTTCTTCAATTTCCGGCAAAAAATGTTGCCACGGCCAACGTTCGTAGAACTTAGTTTAGTCAGACCTCAATATTTTCCTTTGGCACACCCTACAGGGCCCATTTATGATCAGATTGCTTTGAAACCTGGTATGCTTGTTTGGGGAGACCTCTAGATGGGAGCTATCGATTTTCTGCAATTTCTGTCAAAAAATGTTGCCGCGGCCAATGTTCTTAGAACTTAGTTTAGTTAGAAGACTCAATATTTCCCTTTGGCACACCCTACAGGGCACATTTATGATCGGATTGCTTTGAAACCTTGCGTGCTTGTTTGGGGTGACCTCTAGATGGGAGCTATCAATTTTCTTCAATTTCCGTCAAAAAATGTTGCCGCGGCCAACGTTCTTAGAACTTAGTTTAGTCAAACCACAATATTTCCCTCTGGCACAACCTACAGGGCACATTTATGATTTGATTGCTTTGAAACCTGGTATGCTTATTTAGGGTGACCTCTAGATGGGAGCTATCGATTTTCTTCAATTTCCGGCAAAAAATGTTGCCACGGCCAACGTTTGTAGAACTTAGTTTAGTCAGACCTCAATATTTTCCTTTGGCACACCCTACAGGGCCCATTTATGATCAGATTGCTTTGAAACCTGGTATGCTTGTTTGGGGAGACCTCTAGATGGGAGCTATCGATTTTCTGCAATTTCTGTCAAAAAATGTTGCCACGGCCAATGTTCTTAGAACTTAGTTTAGTTAGAAGACTCAATATTTCCCTTTGGCACACCCTACAGGGCACATTTATGATCGGATTGCTTTGAAACCTTTCATGCTTGTTTGGGGTGACCTCTAGATGGGAGCTATCAATTTTCTTCCATTTCCATCAAAAAATGTTGCCGTAGCCAACATTCTTAGAACTTAGTTTAGTCAGACCACAATATTTCCCTTTGGCTCACCCTACAGAGCACATTTATGATTAGATTGCTTTGAAACCTGGTAAGCTTATTTACGGTGACCTCTAGATGGGAGCTATCGATATTTTTATACTGTACCAATGACCCAGACTTAGCTGGTGCTAACTCCAACAAAACCAGGGCCAAACACAAATTTTGCCCCCAATCCCCAAAATTTGCATCCAAAACAAAAAGAAATCATGTCCTAAAGGACCTCCATAGTACGCCTCTACTGCGCATGCGCAGTGACGCAGTCGTCCCGAAATTGGCGCCAATTATCATTCTCTGTTTGGCCCTTCATCAGTCAACATCTCACTGATCTTTGTGCTTGTAAATCTCAGTTTAAAGGATGCCAGACACGTAATTTTTGGAGAAAATGTGATTCTAAGGAGGATAGAAGGAGGAGAGGAAAAAGAAGTGGCAAAAAATAATCAGGGCTGTACTTAAAATTTTTTGATGAAATTATGTTAAGTTGCCTATTTTCGAGGCATGGGCCTCTTGTTGTCATTCTTGCTAATTGTTGCACTGCTTATTCAGTGTTTCCTCTCCCCTAGCCTTCTAAAGTCCCCCCTGGCAATTCTCCCATGCTTTTGGCATATTTTTGAGAAGTTTAATTTCTAAAATTTCCTGGGAGAGTTGCTTGGTTACAGAATGTTTTCTGTTATTTTCCCCATAGTTACGTTTTCACCCATGGGTGTATAACGTTTGTGTTCTGCATCTTCCATCTGATGTTCTACAGATTCTCCCCTGGGAGTCTCTGTTTTGCATCAGATAGAGTGTAATTGATGACTGATTCCGGGCCAGTTTTTTCAGTGCCTGGAGTCATGTTTTCTAGTGTGTTTACACTGTTTGTTTTCATTGGCAACAGCCTTTTTTGAGGGGGGCTGTTTGCCTTTGTGGTAGTTTATCTCATTATAAGATACATTTATATTATCCGAAAGTGTCTCATTAATTATTTTATATAAATTTAAAATTTTTGACCACACTTTGCCATCGGATCCATCGGGGCTCAACGTTACTTTTCAGCAACTTGGGCTTCTCTGAAAAAATATTTTTTCAAAATTATTTTGTTTTGCAATTGTTTTTTTCATTTATTAATGGATCATGTTATTATGTATCTTTGTGTCAGGGGTTTTTGCGAGTAACTAGGACTTATTGTTGTTCTTTCACAATGAAGGGACATTGTTCAAATTGTAATAGGAAGAAATCTTCCTCTGACTTTCATGATCATTGTATTAATTGTAGTCAGTGTTCTCGCATTAATCCCTGTCCTATATGTGAACATTGGGATGAGAAACATTGGAAACGTGTGTCACGATATGTTGTTTCTGGAGAAAGAGCGATGCCGGCTCTTTCTCCACAAGGTCACTCTACTCTCTCAGTTTCTATTTCAGAGGAACCAGAACAGGGTGATGTTTCCATGTTATCTTCTTCAAGTGTGCGTCCGTCGTCACAAATGAATTCAGAGCTAGCGGCAAAAGTGCTCATGGAGATTAGACAAATGTCGTCCGCTAGCTCGCCCGGTGTAGCGTCCATTCACCGAATGGTTCGGCAGCCGGGTTCGTCCGATGCGGTCCAAGAGGAAATTTTGGGTGATGCGAGCACTATAAACATAATAGATGCACACCCAGTGACGGCGGATAGTAAACGAGAACGGAGGAAGCCTTTTAGTCCGGTTCCTAGCTCGTCCAGGTCCAGCCGGGCCGCGAGCGAGAGAGGTCCCTCTCTCGTACAACAACATCTGGGACCAGATGTTGTGGTACAAAATGTGTCTTTAGCGGAGCATACGTCCGTTGCTCGGGACGCTCCGTTGTATAAGCAGTCCGCAGAGACTGTTAAGGCTTCCTCTTCTCGTCAGCGCACACGACCGCACCTTGGCTGCGTGACCTCCGATATTTTGCCAGCTTCGCCGATGAAGGATTCTTCGGCGACCAGGTCACACCATCCGGCAGCCAGGGATTCGAGACCGATGGACTCCGGACGTTCGCATAGGAAAAGTATGCGGGAGCCATCTGATGCGGAGCTGCCCTCGGCGAAGCAGCGAAAGACTGCGCCTCCGCAGGTCTCGACGTCGGACATTCTTGTGCAGATAGCACAGCTTATCGCAGCATCCCAGCAGCCGACAGAAACGGTGTCGGATCGAGAATTATCCGACGGCGCTGGGTCGGTACGCTCTGCCGAAGCATCGGGGGCGGACGACCGGGAACATCGGGAGGTCCGACCGGATGGTGAAAGGGATACGGATGAATTGGAGCTATCCCTTTCGGAACAACATAAAGCTGCCGTGGACTTCATCCGGCACTTTCTCCCTCAAGTTGTTCCGTCGGGCCAGACTGCTGCGCTTCCGGACAAGAGAATTATAGCGTCATTGGACTCTGAATTTTTTGAGCGGTTCAGGGACATCACTCCCGAGTTTCTGTCGCAGTCCAATAATGTTGCAAGGACATTTGAATTATTGAACGACGCTATATTTAAACTTGCTTCCAGGACGGGGAAAGCAGGTTTCTTGTCCGCTAATACTCTTAACCTGCCTTTCATTAATGCAAGGAATAAATTCGATACGGCAGGACAGGGTATACTGAGAGTTCCTCTGCGTATGGACGACGAGGCGGAAGACTTAGAGCTATCATTACCGTCGTCAGCTTCTATTCCAACCGCGGTGTTGGAAACTGCTATTGCGTCTAACAGAGCCAATTTAGATGCCTTATCTTACGCAGATCACCTTACTAAGGCGTTATCACTGCGCCTTCAAGGGGAAGAGTTTCAGGATATACAATCCTCTTTAAGACTTCTTTCAAGGGCAGTAGCTTATTCCACGTGTAACTCCGCCCTTTCAGTGGCAAATCTGGAGTTGGTTAGACGTGACGCAGCCCTAGCTACATCCACACTAGTGGATTATAAGGTGAAGAACTCTCTTAGAGTCGCTTCGGTCTCAGGAGAACTTCTCTTTGACGGCAAGCTTTCCGCTATTTATGATAAAATTAAAAAGAAAGCTAATGATTCTCTGTTGTTCAGATCGGCTCCTAAAAAGTCGGATACAGCAGACACGAATAAGACAGGCACTTCTGGGTCTAATGCGCCCAAGAGAGGTTCCTATAGAGGTTCCAGTGCGTCCTCTTGGTCTTATTCGAGAGACCGTCAGGATAGCGACTCTCGTTCGGGACGTCCTTCAGGCCGGGACAATCAGTCGGACGCCCCGAGGTCGACGAGGCGAGGTGCGGGTCGTGGAAGACGTGGTTTCTCCTACCGCAGGCCTCGCAGGTCCAGGAGGTGATGGCTTAAACCTCTATCGCGTTCCGGTTGGCGGAAGGTTGTCGAGTTTTTCACAAGAGTGGGCGTCGATTACGGACGACCCTTGGGTGAGAGGAGTGACTTCGGAAGGTCTAAAGATATCCTTCAAACGAAAGCCTCCATTAACTCGAAGTCCAAAGTGGACTCATCTTCCGTCAAATCCACAGAAAAGAGACGCTCTGTTATCAGAGGTGCAGTCTCTTTTAATGAAGAACGCGGTAGAGGTCGTAGAAAACCAGGAATCTCTGGGATTCTACAGCCATCTGTTTCTGGTTCCGAAACCAGACGGCTCGTTCCGTCCAGTCATAGATTTGAGCTGGATAAACAAGCTGATCGTCGCTCCGAAGTTTTATATGGAGACGATTCGATCGGTCAGAGCGAGTATTCGGGTGAACGATTATGCAATGAGCATAGATCTCAAAGATGCGTACTTTCACGTCATGGTACATCCGACATTCCGAAAGTATCTACGCTTCGCAGTCCTAGGAGTGGTGTATCAGTTCCGGGCCATGTGCTTCGGATTGAATCTAGCACCCTGGGCTTTCACTCGGGTAATGAACTCGGTAATGATCTACTTCCGAGCTCATTCGTCTGCGGTAACGTCGGCCTACCTGGACGACATTCTTCAGAGGTACGGCAACGAGTTAACGCTTCAGAACGATGTTCAGAATCTTCTTCTATTGCTCCGACGTCTCGGTTTTATAGTAAACGAGGAGAAGTCGGATCTGGTGCCGTCCAAGTCATTCACTCATCTGGGAATGAGCTTCGAGACGCACAACAATCTCGTTCGTCTGCCGTTAACCAGAGCGAAATTAGTCAGTTGTTACGCTCGCTATTGTCTGCACGCAGACAAAGTCACGGCGAGAGAATTTATGAGACTGATAGGTCTGTGCGGAGCCGCCGCGGATCTCATTCCGATGGGGCGGCTACGCACACGTCCTCTTCAAATTTTCCTGACTCAGAATTGGAGTGTGAAAATTCATTCGCTCGATGTAGACGTTCTCTTGTCAGATCAAGTGAAACAAGAGATTCAGACTTGGGCAAACATTCAGTGGTTAACTCAAGGAGTTCCGCTGCAGTTGCCGGATCCGAGTTTTACCGTTATGACGGATGCCAGTCAAACAGGTTGGGGTGCATCATTAATCCCAACGGATTCGAGATGCCAGGGTCTTTGGGATCCGCAATTCCGGTGCAAGCACATAAACATCAAGGAAATGATGTCAATTTGGCTTGCGTTACGTCACTGGATGGACATTATTCACGATGCTCATGTCCAAATCCTATCCGACAATACGACAGTAGTGGCGTATATACGGAATCAGGGAGGCACTCATTCAGTTCCGTTGTTCAATCTAACGGAAAGAATCCTTCTGTTTGCGTTAGAACATCACGTTCTTCTTTCGGTCCGTCACATACCGGGTCGTCTGAATGTGCTAGCAGACTCCCTTTCACGAAAGGGTCGCTTGTTGCCGTCGGAGTGGACTCTCAACAAACAAGTATTCAATCAGATTTGCTACCAATGGGAACGGCCAATGATAGACTTATTTGCGACACATCTCAACAATCAGTTGCAGACGTACATATGTGTCTCCGTGTCCGGATCCAAGAGCATTTGCAGTAGACGCTCTGTCGATCCCTTGGGACGGAATGATAGGATATGCGTATCCTCCAGCGCCGTTAATTCAACAAGTATTGCTAAAGATAAAACAATCTCAATGCAAGATTCTGTTGGTAGCATCTCTGTTGCCACAGAGACCGTGGATAAATCTACTCAGGTGTCTGTTGTGGGACCTACCGCGGAAGCTTCCTCCACGAGAGGATCTTCTTTCGCAGGGGAAATCGCGCCAACTCCATCACAACCCGCAAGGTCTCAACCTTCACGTTTTTCCATTGTGCGGTCCTTCTTGCATGGCAAGCACTTTACAGGACGAGCAGTGGACGCGATTTCTAACTGTAGGAGGACCTCCTCTTCGCTAAACTATGCGGCTAAGTGGAAGGTTTTTCGTCGTTGGTGTAGGGATCATTCTGTAGATATATTTGATCCCTCTATACCAGACATTGCAAACTTTCTAGTATACTTGTTTGACGAAATCAGACTGCAGCCTGTTACTATAAAGGGTTATAGATCTATGTTATCTGATACCTATGCACATCATGATAGTTTACAAATTGGATCTAATGTCTCTTTATCGAAGTTGGTTAGAAACTTTTCGATAAATAGACCCAGAACTCTTAGATTAATTCCTAAGTGGAATTTAGCTTGGGTTCTCCTTAAATTGAAGGAAAAGCCATTTGAACCTCTTGGGACAGTAGATTTCAAATTCTTATCTTATAAGACAGCTTTTCTCTTAGCTTTCTCTTCTGCCAGAAGAGTCAGTGAGCTTCATGCACTATCGGTGGATGATTCTCATTATCGTAGTGTTGGGAACACTATCACCTTCACTACTAATGTGGGTTTTTTAGCTAAGAATCAGGCTCCTAATAAATATCCGGAACCTATTGTTATTAAGGCTCTTCCGTCTTCAGACGGGCGTAGGCCTTTACTCTGTCCTGTTAGAGCACTACGTATCTATAAACAGAGATCTCAGTTTATCAGAAAGGGACGGAAACGTTTCTTTCTGTCTTTGATGCCTAATAGAAAGGACATTTCAGTCCATTCTATTGCTAGATGGATTCAGTTAACTATCCGTACTGCTTATGAAGATTTATATTCTTCTCAGCAGTCTGTGCTTAAGATTTCTGCTCATGAAGTAAGAGCTCTTTCTACTTCCTGGGCTTATGCTAATAGTGTTGCTATTACAGATTTAATGAAGGCTGCTTATTGGTCTCAACCATCCACATTTACGAATTTTTATCTCAGAAATATTGAGTCCATTTCTGGAGACCTGCATTGTTTAGGTCCGTTATCTGTTGCTCAGAATGTCGTCCACTAAACAGTTGCAACTATAGTTATGCACGCTTTCTGTTCCGGCAGTGACTCCGTCCGGCTGCCCTCTTCGCTCTGGGCTATTTGACCCAGGGCAAGGGGAAGGGGGGGGGGGGGGGGGGGGTGTTCCCTTAGGTCACCTGCTTTATAGTGAAAAGCAAGGGAATGCCTCCTCCAAGTCAGTATTTCTGAGTCGCTTCCGGGATGGTTTTAAAGTGTAATATTAATGTTTAATTTCATTCATGTCTTATTTTTAAAGTGTAGCTCGGTGTGAAGCATTTGTATATGTCAAGTGTCAAACGGGCTTTAATATACAATACTCGGACACTTTTAAATGATTATAAAGAGTCTCAATTCTCTGGACTACTTTATTTATTGGCTTGCTTTAAAAATAATTAGTATAAGGGTTATACTGGATGTTAATAGAGAACATGAATGTTATTGTGCTCAATTATTAAGGGTAGTGTATCTTTCTAATTTAATATTAAATAAGAAAGATACATGTAAAGCCTAATACTCCTTTTCTCCTTAAGGGGTTACCTCTTTACTATATAGTTGAGCTTATTGGATTTTCCTCTATGTCCTAGGCCCTCCAGCCTGTTTACTATTCAGCTAAGTCTGGGTCATTGGTACAGTATAAAAATGTTAAAAAATTTATAGTAATTTATATATTTTTTATACTTACCAATGACCCAGACGGGGATGGCCCTCCCTGGAGTTGGGAACTCTTGCCTCCCCGCTGAGTACATAGCGCTGACCAGGCACTGCCAGTAAGAATGATAATTGGCGCCAATTTCGGGACGACTGCGTCACTGCGCATGCGCAGTAGAGGCGTACTATGGAGGTCCTTTAGGACATGATTTCTTTTTGTTTTGGATGCAAATTTTGGGGATTGGGGGGCAAAATTTGTGTTTGGCCCTGGTTTTGTTGGAGTTAGCACCAGCTAAGTCTGGGTCATTGGTAAGTATAAAAAATATATAAATTACTATAAATTTTTTAACTTTCTTCCATTTCCGTCAAAAAATGTTGCCACGGCCAATGTTCTTAGAATTTAGTCTAGTCAGACCACAATATTTCCCTTTTATACACCCTACAGGGCACATTTATGATCGGATTGCTTTGAAACCTGGCATGCTTGTTTGGGGAGGCCTCTAGATGGGAACTATCGATTTTCTTCGGTTTCTGTCAAAAAATGTTGCCACTGGCAAAAAAAATGACATTGGTACCAATGATCTTCAATTTTGCCATTTCATTTATAACTTACCAAGTTCAAGTTTGTCAAGTTGAGCTACAGTGTCATTGACACTTTCATTTTTTTTTAAATTTGAAAAACAAATAACAAATATTTAAATAAAAAAGTTTGATATTGTCTGCAGTGGGTGAAGGGTTTTAAGGCTTTAAGATTTTTGCTACACCTTCAAACTCTACATTCTATAGTTTAGCAGCTGTTTCTAATCAAGTCTTGTTTGCCTATAATGGCAGCAAAGACTTACCTAGAAACAGCTACCAGGACATTTGGAATGCAAATTTCAAATTTACCCGAAGACTGTATGTTTTTTGGTGACAGTATGCACACATGTACAAGGTGACACTTCCTGTTTGCCTCTGTCTTTCTGATTCCCCAACACTAACACCCTTATGTGTATTCCTTGTAGACAGCTTCATCTTGATGAGCATTTTAGGCTCACTTGAGCGTCTGTTTTTTTTTATATTAGTAATGTGAAAATGGTTGTATTTTCTTTGTGTGTTGTATTTATACAGAAAAACCCAGTGATAATTATTGTCATAATATTATTTTGAAAATGTGTTCATCATTTTTTAACCCTTTCCCTAACATGAAAAGCAGAGGACACTTGCAAAAAAAATTCTTGAATAACTAATTTTTTTCATTTTTTGTCTCAAAAAAATAGGTTATGACCCCTCATTGGAACGAGCTCAATGAGCCCGTTCCAACGAGGGGTCATAACCTATGTTTTTGAGACAAAAAATGAAAAAATAATGAACATTAATTGGTGATTTTTGACACTAACGCTGGCTGGTTTGGGCCTTTACATTGGGTAAAGGGTTAAAACTAATCATTATTTAAACAATAAAACAGCATAATTGCCTCATCAGTGAAAATGGAAAACAGAACAATGTTTCTTTTTTCATATTTTCTTCTGCAGCTCCTGCTGCTTATGTTCAATTCATTTGAATAAACACATTGAGTTCATATCAAGAAAGACCAAAAGTATAATTTAGACTTGGAAATTAAATTTTAAATTGTTTAAATGATTTCTTGTATCTTTTATTTTTGTCTGAATGTTCTGTTTGTTAAAGTTTTATCTAATAAGCAGCTATATGTACTCAGTCATGTATGAAATAAACTGCTTGATTATTTTTCATAATATTTTTCCTACTTTTGTGCAAACTTCAGTTGAAGAATCAATGGGAAGAGATAAAATCTGAAATGCTTTGATTAGGCCACACAAAATAAATTGAATGATTCTAAGGCATTGATTCTCAGGCCATTTTTTTATCAAAACAGTGACGTCGGGAGGGTTTTATTTTTAATTTAAATTTTTTCTTTCATATAATAAGCATGGATTGAGATTGACAGCTTTCCGCTGTCTTTTCATGAACAAAATACATAGAAAGTGCATAATTATACAAATTTACTCATTTAAGTTTAACCCTCAAGGGCCTAATTCCAACTTTGATCACTTATTACTGCAACAGATGAGGGACCCTAAAAAGCTCTCTCCCGGGAAATTCTTGTCACATTTTAATTGACTTGGCAGTAATTTATAGACAAGTCTTATCTGCTTATATAATACAGTGGAGCCCACATAATTGGATATCTTTTAACTGATTAACCCTGAAAACTGAATATAATTTCTCAACACAAAACCATTTACCATACCTCCTGTACAAATTTGACCTGTTAATTGAATATGGGTTATAGAGTAAACTCCTTCTCATTGAATAAAACATCTTGTAACCTGTCGAGAAATTACCCTAAATCTCCCCAGTTTTCCTTTGTTTATAGACCTATTTGGTCATGGCAATATTTTCCTGTAACCAATGACAGCAAGAAAATACCCCCCCCCCCCTCCCCCTCAGCTTCATAGTGTGCAAAAAGTGTGATCTCACAAAGATGAAGGTCAAGTGTCTTCCCCAGAGAAGAAAATTAACTTTTCAGGCCTATTAAAGAATCTTGAGTATTTTTTTGAGGTTTACATGGTAAGTACCCAAAAAGTGGAAGGAACAACTAGAAAAATGACCCCTAAAATGAAAAAATTCAGGCATAAATGTATAATAAGAGTAACATTTTTAGGAAAGCAATGTGTAACTGGGGGAGGGAGGGGGCATTCTTATAATCAATTTGACTGAACAATTTTCTCTTCAGCATGTAAAATGGAGCCCTGAGAATCACAAACTTTGTATCGAATTGAATTTGGAATAAAAATTGCAGAGGATTTTGAATTGAGTTGAATCTCGCCACTTTTTAAGTTGTAGATATTACACAACTGTGGAATCAAGCCAGTATTGTTAGTCTCCTCTCAAGTTTTATGCATGTATTCAACAGTGACTCATCTGTTTGGGCAGGTCAAGGAAATTTAAGCCTAATAGTACAGAAGTGGAATCAAATGTATTGTCGGAAACGGAACTTCCATGAACTCTTCTTTTATTACACGCTAAGTGATAGATTATTGAAGAAATAGCAGAAAGATAGAAATCGTATCCCCCACTGTGGAGATATAGAAATTTTCACTTTCACAGTTTCAATCAAAATGGCGTCTTTCAAAGCATCACTTCAAGGTGAGTACGAGTCAAATTATCACTGTAAATGAGCAATTTGTTCTAGGAATGCATAATGAAAAGAAAATCTAGTTGTTTTGAGTGGATAGCAATCATTTCCAGCAATAATTCAACATGTATTCACCATGAATTGATGCATGAAACCCACTAGTCCAAACATGACCTGAAAGTCTGTAATATAAGTTTTTGGTTTGGTACGTCCTTTTGAAAGGACGTACGAAACCAAAAACTTATATTACAGACTATCAGGCCATGTTTGGACTAGAAACCCACCAACTGAATCAGATCGCAAGACGCTATCTGTCCCGAGTATCGATCAAATTACTTCCGCGTATCAATGATTCAATGTGCTGCTTACTTTCATGCATCAATTAATGGTTGAAATGAGTGGAATTATCAGATTCTTATAAAAAGCGTATGATAAAAAGAAATCTAGTGTTTTTAAGTGGATACCAAAAATTATCTCACTTTCAAATGGTTATTTTCGCTCCCACATTCACTTGCGAAAAAATTAACATTTGTATCGCTCACTCATGAGATAATTTTCGGTATCCACTCAAAAACACTAGATATCATCTATCTATCAACAGGTGTCCTGTAAGGCCTGAAAATAAGCCGTCTGACATTTGCAGAATGAGGTCTCCAGAGGGTGAATTTGATGATGCTATCCCATACAGTGGGCCAATTTATCCTCTGGGTACCTCTTTCTGTTTAATTTTGAGACCCTGATTCAGATTGAGGTTCACAGAGGGTAAATTTATTGATGCTACCCTGCATAGCAGGGTAGCATCACTAAATTCACCCGCTGAGGACCTCATTTTGCAGATGACAGCCTGCTTATTTTCTGACTTGGTCCTGTATAGAAAACATGATGAAAGAAGAAGAGTTCAATAGGAGACACTTGGCAGGATTTTGAGAATATCTCAATCAGTTTAAACTCTACCAGTTTAGTTGTAACTCTCATATTTTAAAATTTGTAAAAATTATATATTTTTATACTGTACCAGTGACCCAGACTAAGCTGAATAGAATATAAGAGTTAGCACCAGCTAAGTCTGGGTCATTGGTAAGTACAAAAAATATATAAATTAGGCCACACAAAGTAGATCTTCTGTTTCTCAAGCCATTATTTGTGAAATTGCATGCGGGCGGGCGGTTTTTTATTTTATTTTTTATTTCAGTAATTACTTCTTTGCCATTAAAAGTTCATGTTCTTGGTTTAAGTTTTAGGCCTCATAATCTACAGAATAGCATGGGTGGTGGTGTATTTCATCCCTTGAGTGCAAGAAGGCTTTGCAATGCTAAAGCATTGCAAAGCCTTCTTGCACTCAAGGGACAAATTCATCAATTTTTTTAACTTGGGAAAAAAATCAGACATAAACCATTTAATTTTTATTTTTTTTAAGTTTAAATTGGTTATAAAAAGAGAGCATGCGGCAGCCAAAAGGACCATGTGGGAGGGCCTGAGAAACAGATTTTTTATTTTTTTAGGCCTTACTATAAATTTTTTAACATTTTTATACTGTACCAATGACCCAGACTTAGATGGTGCTAACTCTTATATTCTATTCAGCTAAGTCTTGGTCATTGGTAAGTATAAAAAATATATAAATTACTATAAATGTTTTAACTTCTTATATAATAAAAAGACACACTGTTATGGTATAACTTGGTAGACACTCTCTGTAAATTTATATAAAACTGGTCTTCAAGACCATGTAAATTTTGAAAACATGAAATTTTAGAATTTTGATAAAAAGTTTGCTGAAGTAAGCTGATTAGCTGAAAACTTACAGCAGTAATTCTAGTGTTGGTAGCAAGGCTTTTAGCCTTTTGTGTATAGAGGTAAATAAAAAATTTTCAGGGGACAAAAATAATTATTACATATTTATAATTTAAATATTTTGGATACATTTAATTTTACAACTTATCATAATGTTATTTGTGCAATGTTACTCATTTCTTATAAGACAATTAAATGCATGATTCCAGTTACTAATAAATAAACAAAATTTATTTTATGCAACACCAGTGTTAGTTTATTTTATTTGAAATATTCCATTTCAGATACAAAAATGTACGGAAGCTTAAATCTCGAAATTTTTACTTTTTATCTCGAAATTTCGACTTAAAATCTCGAAATTTTGACATAAAATCTCTAAATTTTGACTTTTTATCTCAAAATTTTGACTTTTTATCTTGAAATTTCAACTTAAAATCTCGAAATTTCGACTTTTTATCTCGAAATTTCAACATTAAATCTCGAAATTTCGACTTTTTATCTAGAAATTTCGACTTTTTATCTAGAAATTTCGACTTAAAATATCAAAATTTCGTCTTTTTGTTGTACACTTGGTAGCCTTATCAGCTGCGACGGTGTTGCATATTTACTGTTTATGCACACAATGACGCTTCACTTTGCTTCTGTGAGATGTGCTCCATTTTGATCTTCGTCTGTTATGGGTGGTGGTGCGCCGGGATTTGAAATGGGCAAATGCTAGGTGGGTGGAAGTTGAATTAGAGGTGGAAGGCTATTATTTCCATGATTTTTAGCCTGACTGTTTACAGTCAGCGCTATAGTCATGACTTTCGTCCGTCCATCCATCTGTCTGTAAACAATTGGTTTCCGACAGATAACTCCAGTTTGGATTATTTGATTTCAACCAAAGTTGATATGTGTATTTTACCAGCTAGTAATACAGGCCAGGTTTGAAAATAGGTTTCACAACTCCCCCCCCCCCCCCACCTCTCCCCATACACATAGACACACACACACATGTGTCACTTAGGCAGTTATTCCCAAAATGCATTTTGAAGGATTGGGTGTTATTACATGCAAAAAAGAAAATTAACTCCTATAGCCCAACATTGCTTTTATGTACTGCATCTTTAATCCTTTGCCAAACACAAGTTGAAACCAACAGTACAAAATATTTTTCTGAAACATCAGATTTTTTTCATTTTTTTCTTCTAACGATGGCTTATTAGTCCTTATTAAGCTCATCAAGCTTGTTCCATTAATAGGTCATGAGGTGTGTTTTGGAGTAGAGAAATGAAAAAATAAAATTTGAATAGCAAATTTTGTGTATCACGAGTGCAGATATGGCAGATTCGTTAGGTAAACGGTTAACAAAAATGGCTCCGACTATTTTGTGTCTTAAGCATTGCCATTGCTGGGACAGTCGGGCTGCATGCGTGACATCACTCTAGTTTTATTTTCTGTAATTTTGGGGCTCTGCGCTGGGTGAAAGTCGCGATATCTTCGTAAGGTTGTGCCACTCAGGTGATATTTACGGCAGCACTTTTGGAGTAGTGTATGTGGGGAGAGGGGGAGACAACTGCTACAGCATTGCTCATTGTGCTACAGCATTGCTCATTGGCGGGTGGGAGAAACGTGCGTGCACTGATATCATTTGGGTGTATCGCTCTTTTTGTGGATTATAATGGCGGGATGGGGAAGGCATCCAAATTTGTGGGACGTCTTCGCGGCTCTGTGGACTTTTATTGCAACGTGATTTAACGGTACTTGTCAATAACGTGTGTTGTTTTGGTATTTTATTAGAATGCCTATTGGACGGACATAACCCTGTGTGTGTGGTGGGGGGGGGGGGGGGGGGGGGTTGGTAAATTTCATGTGGAACAGCATTTGTCAAGCTGCATCCTTTGTAAATACGGTTTAGAATAGAGCGGCAGTTTATTTGATCATCAACTTTAGGATGCTGGGCGGGGTTGGACTAAATTCTTATTACCGTCAGGTAACGGATGGCAAAGTCTATGGACAAAATTGGGCGTTTGTTTGGGTGAAGTCTGTTGTACTCGCCCGGAAAACAATATTCCACTTGGAGTGGTCGTTAATGAATGAAAAGGAGGCCAACCCCAAGCTGGCAGAAATGTCAAGGTTCGGGTGTTAGGGAGGTATTATTCGTGTCCGGTCGGAAGGGCGAGAGCTTGTTAGAAATCAGAAGCCAGTGTATTGTCGTGCATCCCAATGCACTGGAAGATTATTTTATTCGTCTTGGGGATAACATTGTGGTGGTGGTGGGGGGGGGGGGCGGGGGGGGCTCACCTATATTCAATTCTCAATTCTGGATAAGACAGGTATCGGGTAGTTATAGAAAGATAACTGAGATAATTGCTGATTGTTTCAGCAGAGTTTCGGTCACTGAGGCTGACACAGCTGCATGCTGACCATCACTTGTGTTGGTGGCACCAGTACTCTTCCATAGTTTATTTACACTGCCGTCCAAGGTTTTAATGAAACTAACTCTAGAATGGTATGCCCCAGTCCATAATCTAAAATGGTGGAGAGAGGGAGGTGTATCCCATAACCCTGTCCGTGTCGGAATTTTTCAAGTTATCTGTCGGAAAAATTGTGGCCGCCCTCACGACAACGATGCCGCAATTTTCATTGTGCAAAACTATCTTTAGGTGTCATATATCCTTTGTGTGTAAACGCTTGTTCGTTTATTATTATACCCCCGCTTCGAAGAAGTGGGGGCTAGATAGGAATCGCCCTGTACGTCCGTCCGTACGTCTTTCCAGACATGAAATTCTTGTGTGCGCAACTCCTCCTACATTTATCAATCAATTTGGACAAAACTTTTCAGACATCCTCACTACTAAGTGAACATGCGCATATTCCAAGATTTTTCATCTGCGACAATTTTAACCAGGTTATCTCCCTTTGACTTAGATTTATTGTGTCTTTCCATCCGAACAAATTCTTGTGTGCGCAACTCCTCCTACATTAATGAACCGATTTTGATGAAACCTTTCAAACATCATCTCTACTAAGTGAACATGTGCATATTCCAAACTTTTTAATCTGCGACAATTTTAACCAGGTTATCTCTCTTGAACTTTGATTTAATATGGGTTTCTACATGAAATTCTTGTGTGCGCAACTCCTCCTACATTTATCAATCAATTTGGACAAAACCTTTCAGACATCATCACTATTAAGTGAACATGCGCATATTCCAAGATTTTTGATCTGCGACAATTTTAACCAGGTTATCTCCCTTTGACTTAGATTTATTATGTCTTTCCGTTCGAACAAATTCTTGTGTGCGCAACTCCTCCTACATTAATGAACCGATTTTGATGAAACCTTTCAAACATCATCTCTACTAAGTGAACATGTGCATATTCCAAACTTTTTGATCTGCGACAATTTTAACCAGGTTATCTCTCTTGAACTTTGATTTAATATGGGTTTCTGCATTAAATTTTTGTGTGCGCAACTCCTCCTACATTTATCAATCAATTTGGACGAAAGTTTACAGACATCATCACTACTAAGTGAACATGCGCATATTCCTAAATTTTTGAGCTGTGGCTATTTTAACTAGGTTATCTCCCTTTAACTTAGTTTTATTATGGGTTTCTACATGAAATTCTTGTGCGTGCAACTCCTCCTACATTTATCAATCAATTTTGACGAAACCTTTCAAACATTATCACAACTAAGTGAACATACGCATATTCCCAAATTTTTGATCTGCGACAATTTTAACCAGGTTATCTCCCTTTAACTTGGATTTATTATGGGTTTTCAAATGGGATTCTTGTGTGTGCAACTCCTCCTACATTAATGAACCGATTTTGAATACATGTTGCACATTGTAAATGTGTTTTTCCAAATGTAAACCATATATGTGTGGGCTCTTTAAGTATTCAGTGCTGTTCTGTGGAAGGCCACATGCAAATACAAATTTCAACAACAAAAAATGATCTTTATGTATACATTTCCTTATGGCCTTCGCCTACATGATCAGAAGTGCATTCCTCTAAAAACCCAAAGCGGGGGTATTAATCACCTTCAGTGATAGTTCTAGTTATTATAATAAAGAGTTACTTTTGTGAAACGAAAGTAATTCTTGAAAATAATAATAAAACGAACATTTGGGGTTTCGTTAATTATTGTTTTACGAAAAAAATATTGAGTTAGGATTCAAGTTCGTACCCACGGTCAGCGATCCGGGAACACTGTCGGAATATTTACCTCTCGACCCGCCATGTCGGGAGGGGGATTTTGAGATCCTATCTCTGTGCCCAGTTTTGGGAAATAACTGCAAGCTTGAATTTTTTTTTTTTTTTTTGCGGTTTACCGTTATTGACGGTCAGCCAGGGTCACCTCGTGTCTGGCAGTTTTACGGGTGGTGGAAGCCGGAGAAAACCACCGAGTAGCGGCGAGCAATTGTCAGACTCCCCAACGTGCTAACTCTGCATAGAGTCATCATTGGTTGAAGAAGGCAAGGGCGCCATGGACGTAAACACAGTGCGCCTTAGTACACAGCGACACCGTGCCACCATGTAGGCAATCGGGATTAAGTGCCTTACCTAAGGGCACAATGCCGTTACCGCTAGCCATGATCAATCGGTGAACATCTCGGTTTAAAGTTCAAAGTTCCAACCACTGGCAATCTTGAATGGACCGCTCGGTTCATCCATAAGACGACCCTTATCAGGGCCATCGAAATGTTTGAAAAGAACATTTGTTCACTAAACACATTACCATCAACATTAACCCCATTTCTCCCCCACCCTGCACATTAAACCCAGAAATAAAGTTATTTCCACTCGATACGAGTAAAATTCCCTTTGCCGAGATTAAAATGAGTGTATGCTAAATTTAGAAGAGAAAAAAATCCATTATCTTAATCCCTTACAACATGTAATATAGTAGGCCACCCGACGCTACCCCCTCCCCGATAATGAGAGCGGCGACGAAGTGTTTAGAGAATTACACTTTAAACCGAAAGATCGACAGTTCGATCCTGATCAGAAGTAACTGAAGTTGGGTAAAAACTCTTTATCCCGTCATGCGGCACGGAGTACAAAGTACAAAGGCGTGTGGCACGTCGATGATTCACTTGCTTTCAACCGCAGCTAACTCTGTGCAGAGTTAGTAAGTTCGACAGTATGTCAGTTGCTCGCCGCTGCATGATTGTTCTCTCTGGCTCCCGCCCACCGTTAAACTGGCCAACAACACGATGTCACTCTGGCTGTTGAAAATGTGGTTAAATACAAACAAATTTCTCCCGAAAACAAATATCGATATCCAACCGGATGCACACAGAGGGAAAGACTCATACTTTTGAAAACTGTAACCTCCTTATCAATATCTACATACGTATACCCTTTCAAGTAAGTAAATTTTTGGCTATATACCTTCCCTATATCTGTATTGTCCAGAAATGAATACATGTGCGCCCCCCCCCCCCCCAACCCCCATCACATACATACGTGCACGCGCGCGGCCACCACCACAGTGTGTTGACTCGTTGAGACGAGTAGAATAATCCCCCTATATATGCATTATAGAGTGTATATAATGATACTCCGAATTTCTGATTTTGATTTCTAACAATTTCTCACCCGATCGAACAAGTACGAATCCCCCCCCCCCCCCCCCCTTCCTTGAGATTTCTAGCTGGGTTTGGGTGGTCATTGCCTCCTTTTTCAACTATTCATGACCCTTCCCTGTCTGTTGGAAGTGTCGTTAAACCCCAGTAAAAAAATAAAACAATCATGGCCCTCCACGAGGTATATTGTTTTTTTCCGGAAGAGTACAACAGCCACCCCAATAAAATGTCCAGTTTTATCCATCGAATTGCCAGTCCGTTCGCTAACGGTGAATAAGAATGTAACACACCCAACTACACAGCTTCCTAAAGTTTACGGCAAAATACATCCAAATGATCTCAG